>WUAM01000227.1:961282-999922 GCA_024336885.1 Actenoides hombroni | reverse complement strand
CACACACACAGAGGGGACACACACACACACACACACAGAGGGGACACACACACACACACACACAGAGGGGACACACAGGACACACACACAGAGGGGACACACAGGACACACACACACACACAGAGGGGACACACACACGACACACACACACACACAGAGGGGACACACACACACACAGGACACACGCATAATAGCTTAGCACAACTGTCAGGACAAAAATCAGTGCTGAGAACACGACTCTTGCACTTGTGGCTTCTCCACAGTTACTCACAGCTCTCACCTTTGGGTCGCAAGGCAGCTTGAATACCAGTCTGGTTTCTTCCCCAGCCCTATGAACTGCATTAAAATAAAGCTAAGTTTGGGGTTTTTTTCCCGTATTTGTCAACTCAAAACCAAGTAGCAGTAATTAACAACGGAGTGTCAGCTCCTGAAAAGTATTTTCTCTGTGGATTCTGTGGTTACAAAACCTTTCCAGAGTCTTTTGAAATGGCTGCCTGAGTTTTCCTCCCCTTTTTTCAGTCTTCACTCTACAAAGCCTTTTGGTGATGTAAATTGTATTCTGAGACAGATAATCAGAGATAAAGTACCATAAAAGCTTTAGAGATCAGTAGGTATGAAAATCTAAACAGGCTGTAAACTTCCAAGTCATGACACTGGCGTCCAGCTCTAAACCTTCAAAAGAGAGGGAGGAGTCCATACTGGCAGTGCTCAACTTCCTCAAGTCCACCTAGGTCTCACTCTCATTCCTGTTTCCGAATTAGAGAAGTATGAGGTATCCGCAAATCCTCTGACATCTTCTCAGAGTGAGAAGATCGAATTTTATCACTCAAATTCAACAAGCAAATAGAAAAATTCTTCCCCCTTCTTCCATCACCTCCCTCAATCTAACACACCCCTGACATAGCAGAGGCCTTAGCTGAGCACACAGTTGGACAGTAAGCCCCCCACCAGGGGACTGCTGTGCCATGATTACCCCCTTCACTTCATCATGCTGCAGCCAAGGGTCCAGTGGCCAATTAGAACATCCTGAGACACAATATGCCAAAGCAGCTCACTGCTTCTTGTCTCTAAAACACCATCAAAAATCTTCACTGCTATAAGCATGGTTGTTTCACTCAAGACACTTTTTATGTCAGGAAAGAAGAAGGGGAAGTGAGACAAAAAATAAAATCCTCCTAGGAGTCACTTGACTCGCAGGCAGCACAGGAAACATCACTGCTGGTGGAACCAGGAGAAAATGGAAGCTTTGGGGACCAGAGATGTTCATGACACACTGAAGGAAGCAGGGAGGACAGCTCAGTCAAAGTCAGTACCTAATGGCCCACAGTGGCTGTCTGTAAAAAATGACTGAACTGTAGTCTCCAAGGAAGCTTTCTATTCAGACTGAGCATAACCCTGAACCAATTAAGTGTGTATATCAGCTCTGCCAAGGGAGAAGGGACAGGGAGTAGGGACAGAAACTCTGAATAGAGGTGAAAACACTAAGGGCCTGTGCTGCTTTTGGCTTGAATGGAATTTATTTTTTTAGTAATAGATTGTATGGGGTTATGTTTTGGATTTGTGCTGAAAACAGCGTTGATAATAGAGGATTGGTTTAGGTACTGCTGAGCAGCACTTCCAGAGGCTTCAAGGCCTCTTCTGCTCCTCACCCCACCCCACCAGCGAGTAGGATGTGGGTGCTCAAGAAGCTGGGAGAGGATAGGGTCAGGGCAGCTGACCCCAATTGACCAAAGGGATATTCCAGACCATATGACATCATGCTCAGCAATAAGAAGCTGGGGGAAGGAGGAAGGTGATGCTGTTTGTCTTCCCTGCTTTCCTGGAGATGGCTGAACACCTGCCTCCAGTGGGAAGTGGTAAATGAATCGGTTGTTGTGCTTTGCTTGTGCATGTGACTTTTGCTTTACCTGTTTGCTTTTTACCTATTTTCTTTTTACCTATTAAACTGTCATTACGTCAACCCACAAGTTTTCTCACTTCCACCCTGGCAGTTCTCTCCCCACGCCCATCGGGGAGGAGTGGGCAAGCAGCTGTGTGGGGTTCAGTCGCCGGCTGGGGTTAAACCACAACAGGGCACGACCGCACACACAAACACACAGCCCTTGGTGAATAATCTGCAAGGAGACCAATGCCTGCTGTAGTGTGAAGGCAAGAACACAGACACATAAAACCAACACACAGACACCTGGGAACAAGACAAAAATTTCCAGTGTTTCATGTGTATATAAGATAGCCTAAGCAGCCCGCAGACTCCCTACGCAAACACTCCCAATTGGGTGGCAGGAGCACAGTTACATAAGATACATGCAATTTTCAGATTCCAAACAATAGTTTTATACCAAAGTGATTTATAGGCCAGCTACTGTCAGAAATGAAAATGCTGCTCATGAAAGTATTGTCCTGTGCATCAGCAACAAAAGGAATAAGACAATCTTGCGGTAATTTCCCTAAGGCTGGGAAAAAAACCCAGCTAACTGTTCTCTATACCATGGTAAACGCATTTTGAACATTCCATATTGACAAAGTGAAGCATAACATGCCTCCAATTAAACTCAATACAAACCTGAGGGACATTGATCTTGTCCTTCAGCCAACAGTGACAAATAGGATATTTAAAGGTCCACATCTATATCTCAGCCAAGTTAAAAAGCATATCGCTATCCCACTTATTTCAGTGAGTTTTCAGCAGAAGACAGGAGTGGTTGTGGAAGCTCATCTTTGCCACCTGAAGAGGAATATAATTTTAGTACCTCCTAAAAATTAGGAAGGCATCTCCAACAGCACATTTAAAACATCTCAAGCTCAGCTGCTCAGTGCAGGAGCCTGCCAAGTGTCTGTAAAGGACAGCACATCTTTATGCCACTGTATAAACAAAGAGACATCAATTCTTCTGTACATGGGTGTAAGTCAGTAGACGGTATTTCAGCAGAGCTCTACGGAACAGCAAAATGACAGTAGTGAAGAAGCACTCCAAGAGAACCATTCTGTACTGGTTTCAGGCGTTGGAGGTGTACATGGACACTCACTTCCTTTTCAGCAACCCAGCCCTTTCAGCTTCTATTAGGATAAGCCCACTCCTCCCTATGCAAGCATAAAGGTATTTCGATTTAAAGGTGCAGTTTGTTGCAAGACCAGACTGTAGGTAGAGACACTTTTCTCTTAAGAAGAAATTTTCATAATTTTCACTCTTGGGATTTCGTTTGTTTTGCCAATCATAGCTTGACATTTATTAAGTTGGGAAAAGTACACGTTTATGGTATAGGGGCACTAGTGGCATAAGAAACTTCAAAACACATACAATCCTTTGACAACTGAAGTGAGCAGGGAGGGATTTCATCCTTCAAGATTTAATTTGCTGAATTGAAAGGTAGGAAGCTCTCGTGTTTTGACCTTACTTCCTACCCTCCAGGTTGCTGGCTGAGAGCAGCCCTGGCCCACAGTCAGAGGAGCGCAGCATTTTTCCTAGCCCGGGCTGTTGCCCAGGCTCTTGCAGGCATTCCTTCACACCCTCTCCATATGCTACTCTGGGACACAAGCTGGCAATGCAGAGCTCTGGATCCCAGCACAGAGGAGAATTATCCAGAACTGGAGAATACAGGATAAACTTTTACCCAGATGTGGGCATTTATTCCAGGGAACCTTTAGTGAATTTTTATCCTTGTAGGAAGCACTGGAGACTGACACAAGGGAGTTGTGCCATGGCTGCAAAAGCTGTAAAAACAGGAAAACTGTTCTCAGCTCACGGCCTCAGTGCTGGAAAGCAAGAACACAGAGATGCTGGCTCCACTCTGCTCTCAGCAGCAGGGCTGAAGGGAAAGCACTTTACTTTTCCCATGAGGAATTCACCAGCCCCAAGACATGCTATAGCTTCCCTTCCCTGTTTTCTCTCCTGACCAGTCAGAAAGGTAGACATTTAATATCCAGCCTCATTACTCGTCCTAATGAAATGTCAACAGCAAATGCACAGGTGTTTAACTGCTGCTGGAATGCCTGCAGATGCCAGTGATCCCTCAGGCAGGGAAATCATCACAGTCAACAGCCTTCAAAAGGTCATGAAGGCAGAGCAAGGTCATAGGAGACCTCTGACCTTCATTTGCTGCACTCGAGGAGCTTTAGCTCTCCCTCCCTTAGCTTTCCCAAGCCCCGAATGCATTCCCCACTCTCCCCCAGCCCTTTTAGCAATGCGGTCTCTCAAGAGTTCTTCTACCTTATTCAAAACAAGTGCAAATGTGTGACCTAAGGCAGACCTGACCGGGGCTGAACAAAGGCGAGTTCCAAACAGCTAGACGGCTCCTGAATGGCGACACAGCTCTGCCTGCCTCCCTCCCTCTCCGCAGCATTCCCAGGAGAGCCTGAATCTTCATCTGCATTACAAGCCTCGAGCTCACTGAAAGCATCCTTCTTCCCAGCGCACAGCACTGGGTATGATTTATGGCTGCACTGGCCCTGGTTTGGGAGCCGCGGTGCTGGCTGTAGGCACTGAAACGCTACCGAAAGTAGTTGACAGGAATCCAAGGGGAAGGACGTATGAAAACCAGAAACAGAAAGAGGACAAAGAAAGAGGAGATCAATGGACTGATTTAGTCAGGTTCCTTCCACTCCCAGCACAAAAATTAAAGATCCCAAGAGTGTCAAATCTTCTACCTGGCTTGCCCTTCCCGAAAGAGGGAATGGGGGCAGGGAAAGGACTGAAACTGCACAGCTTCCCCTCCCCCCATTATAAACCACACACACCAAAGGCTGCAGATACTGGGACAGCTAGAGACTGCCATTGCAACTGTGCGACGACCTTAGAAAGCAAGACAGAAAGGAAGGAAAAGTACAAACCAGCATTTTCAATACAGCAGCCAGCGCTGCTGGGGTTTTTCATCAGTTGCAAGCATGCAAGTATTTGGCAAGTCCCATCCTGCTCCTTGGTTGCTGCAAAATCACAGCACCTTTTGGCACAGTTGGCAGCGTCTGACCAGAGCTGGACTGGGAAGAAGGCGGCAGGTCACACAGAGCCTGTTAACCTGCATTTACCTAGTGTGGCTGAAAGCAGCTCCCTGTAAAACCCTGTTAAATTGGAACCACCAGCTGACAGCCTTCTTTACTTCAGCAAACCTGCACTAACGTAGGACTCGCAGAATAAATACTACAGTTAAAAGCTATGGATTCCAGTTTCTGCTCATTCAGAGTTTCTCTGTTTAGTCTCACCTAAAAATTGAGATGAGGAATTGGAGAGGTTTTGAAATCAACTGAAGTTTTTCCGAAGTAGAGGAGGACGACAAGACTTGAAATGAGGAACAAAAATCAAGTTCTTATTTTGGAATAAACAATAAAACTTAACCAAGAAATAAGTTAATAAAAATACTGTGATAAAAGGCACTTAAAAACAAATATGACAGTGAAAGGCCTTTCTGGTTCACATGGGTTGGGTTTTTTTGGCCAAGCTTTTGTTTGGAATTCTTTTTACCTCATTCATGTTGCACTGTAAAGTAACACACTCCTTTACAAACAAAAATGAAACCTCTTTGGCTCCACTTCATGATGTTTTGCCTTTGGACTTCCCCTTTTCTTTGCCCTCTTCTACCGAAGAGCCACACGTCAAGTGTTTTTAAGAGACTGTGAAATCCTTACTGACGCTTCCTACTTCTCCCTTCCCAAAGCCAGGTGACTGTGCTGCGCTAGCGGTGGAGCTGCACCTTTCCAGCATCTCAGTAAAAAGACCTTTACCAAACTTCTTGGAAACGACGTGAATGCTGAGGAACAGCTCCAGCCATGCAACATTCAAGCACAGAGCTGAGTGCCCCAGGGCTCTGGAGAATAATCAGTGTACTGTGCTTCTGCTCACCTCTCCCCAGGCAGACCACGATGATCTGCTGGTATGAGGAGCAGTTCCTTGTCCTCTAATGGCCAGAGATCAGGATCTCAAAAAACATCTGTGTTTTGTACTTGGTGTTGTGCAGACATAAGGAAATCCAAATAACTCTTCCCCAGCTAGCAGAGCTGAGCTGACGGGCTGTCAGCACTGAGGGGCTCTGGCTGCCCAGCACACAGCAGCAGGCCTGCAGGCTGGGAGGGTGCAGGCACAGCTGGGCTGGAAACTGATATTTATAGAAATAAATAGATGAAGTCTCACATGCATGTCTCCACAAATTGAAACTTATTTGGGCAACTGCTCAAAGAACAACAAAGGATTACACTAAACCCACTCCTGTAATACAGGGCTTTCACTCCCCTTCCCCCCCCCACAGCTTCATTAACAGTTTAGTTACCCAGGCCAGGTTGTTAGAGTCTCTTCACCAGAACCACATCAGGACCAAGCCACATATACGTGGCTGTTGAACACAGGATTTCCCAACTAAATGGGGCTGCCAGAACCGTTTTAAAATTCTTCCCTCCTTCCCCATTAATACTCTCCACAACTCCTTTTCCCCCTTTAATTTCACCACGTTAGTCATTCATCAGCTTAGCAAATTATCCTCAGCTCAAAACACTGAGCTTTCAAACGTGAGTAAATTCCACACCAGTCCTGAACTCCCCTCGAGTTTATCAGAGGTCAGGGCAGCACCAGGCAAAGCAGGGAATAAAAAGGTTTAACCCCACATTCCTAGCTAAGAATACTCTTTCCTTTCTTTCCTCTTCCAGCCCCAGCACTCGCCCCGAAAAATCTCTCTGTTTCAGGAGCAGAGATAATAGAATAATTAGAAGCTGAACAGTGACAAGAACTGTAAACCGTGCTCTACAAAAAACCAGTCTGACCCTTCTGTCTTCTCTTGGGAACAGGAACACAAGATGACAAAACACACTGCGTGTAAACACTGGGCAGCTGAGTTCAGAGACTGTACTGCATAGTTAAGTCATCTCATATGCGATCAAAGCAACAGAAAATATGTTAAGTGCATCTAAGAGGAAGTTTTTACATCTTCAGTGAACGGCTTTTTTCCTCTCACTATCAGAAGCAGCATAATAAATGATCTGCTCCCTTTGTTTGCTGTGATTTCAGATTTTTAAATAGTTCAACACAGCATTCACCAAACTGCTGCAAAATGGCAGATTCATTTCTAGAGCGGAGAGTAGCAGGTGTTTGTGTTGAGATGTGCACACTTGGGAGATATGCAAAGTTTACTTTGCAGATGTGAGGTTTCAAGCTAAGGAAAAAACAGGAAGTGGTTACCTGCAGCGAGCTGAAGCCTGGGGAGGAGCAGCAATGAGCTGCAAGGTGAAACCTTTGAGTTTCTAAAGGTAAAGATTCTCTCTTTGGAGAGAATATTCATATTTTCTGTAGTTGTACAAAAGCCATCACAATGAATACTATGTGCAGTGCTTACAATTGCGAGCATTTAGCTTTTAGAGATCTAATCACCACTTACTTGTTGCTGTCACTGTTTACAGCATTATCTTGTCTTCATGTGATTCAAACGGACAGCACGGGCAAGTGGAGAAATGCAGATCTAACTCGTGTCTTTGACTGCCACTAACTTCTTTCATAGCACTGTAGAAGCCACAGCACTATGTATTTGTGTGGTACTTGGAAAGCCTGGAGGGCATGGGCTACAGCTGACCATTTATATAGTACCCAAAATCCCACTGGCACATGTAACTCCCCACCAACCTAAGAAATAAACTCCTCAAAAATTTAGTATATAATCACTGTTTACAATAAAGATCTTAAAATACTGCAACTTCTGAGCCAGCTCAGTGAGTGCTGCTGAGCCCAAGGGAGCTGAGTGCTAGAGGACTCCTGGGCAACTCAGGTTTTTCTCTCATTAAGATTCTGCTCCCTGGTCCGGGGCCACACAAGAGAGTTCCCGATCTCTAACAGAGGTCTCCCTTTCTGTGGGTACTAGGACAATCACGTTTGCTAAAGACAAACTTCACACTTAGCCTCATAAAAATGTTTCTCAGATGCATTTTCTCTTTGCCATGTAACAGACTGCACCACTGTCCAAGGATATCTTCTCCCAAAATGCTAAGTGTCCACTGACATGCTAAATCCAGCTCTTTCACAGAAGGTCCAGGTGGTGCCTCAGGTCAATCCCAGCTGGATGTCAGCTGGCACGACATCATTTAATTCTGCATATTTACTTATAATTTTGATAGATAAAACTACTTCTCTGAGAAGTCCACAAAATAACTTCAAAAGCACAAGAGTAATTCTCTTTTTTTGGTCAAATGCAGTGGGGGAATTGTGGGAAAAGTGAATCCCTCATCCTCATGTTCCCTCCCTTAGCATGTATTGAGGGATTCATAACAGCGTTTCACTGGTAACACAATACCGACTGCATTTCAACAAGGACAAAAATTCCCTACACAGACTAAGCCACTACTTTTCATTCCAGTATCTCCAGCTCGGTTCTTCCAGTTAATGGCAACTACTAAACTGCTCCAAACATCAGATCATGGGGTCATATTGATAGTGGGCTCACATACATGTTAGAGAACAGAGGTGAAGCCCAAAGATACACTGCTTAGCCATGAGCACTGCGATAGGATCTGAAATAGTACATCTAGGAGCAAAAGCTTCTGTATCAGGGAGGAGAGCAGCTGTAACCCCATCATTGCACCCTGTTCCACACTTCCTGCATAAAAATTAGACCCTTCTTCAAGGTACTGAATTGGGAATTGGTACCACTCTTCAGAGCTAAGGAAAGAAACGGATATGGCAACATCCTGGATACATAGGAAATAAAGGACACAAATTATTTGCTGAAGATGGCAGTTTTATCAATGCTAGCCAGCAGGTGCCATGCTGGCAATAGGAAGTTAAGAGTTACAAAAGCTACATCAAAACAAGTGAACCACACGAAGACAACGAAACCTACAGATGGGTAGAAACGTACAGAAATCTACAACTGCTACCTGGAGAAGAAAACCATAAATATTTCCCCCCTATTATTCTCAATGCAGCATGCCACAGTCACATTCTATGCTAGGTTATTGCATCTTCACTGGCTAATTACACAAACAACATCCTATTAACAAGATGTCTTCGAATCATTGCTACCACTCCTCCGCCCAGTCTCTGCTATTTGACACTAAAAATGTTCCAAAGATATTCGAAGTGTCAGGCACTAAATAATAAAATAATTTCTTGCCCCACTGCAGTGTAAAAAGCAGCCTAAACATACTCTAAGTAGAGGGGGAGTGAAGGAGAGAGACATGAAGATTTTTCTTTTTTTTCATTTTTTTTTTTAAGAATTAACTGAAGAATTGCTTAGCATTTGCCCCATCCCCTTAGTTCTGTAACCTCTCCTCTTTCTCAACCACTTCCAGTCCAGAGGGGAAGCATAAGGGGCTTTTTATTCATGGAATATTTATGGACCTGGAGACCTGGGGGCCTTGAAAAGAAGGAAGATTCATGCATAATACAAGGATGAAACCTGCCATATGAAAGGATGAATTTACTGCCCCAGCAAACTGAACTAGGAGGCAGAAAAGCCATTAGAAATAAAAAAGATGCCTCACAAGTTGTAAATACTGACATTTGTTTCTTATCCAGAACAGGTAACCAGCATACGCTGTAACAAAGTAATGACATTTCCTGTTACAATTTATTAGCTGCTAAATGATCAAGCTTATTAAATTAAGGTTTCCACAGTACCAGCTGACTGAAAAGTACTATCCCTGCTTAATTACAAGTAGATTATGAGAAACTAAAAAATAATCAGAAGTAATTTGCACAATAGAAGAACCCTCAACTCTTCAATATTAGATATTAAGCAAGAAAGATAAAGCAGTAGGCACCGCTTGCTACCTCCGGGTAAGGAACGATACAGGGCCTGATCCACAAACCGCCAAAACCCCCACAGAAATGTCTTCATACCATCCTTGCATCTTCCTGAGCTTCCAGTGGCCATTTGCTCATTCTCATAGTCTTTACCAAGGTGTTCAAAGACCCTCTCATGTAATTGCAATCTTATAATGAAAAGGTATACAAAAGAAGACTTTGAACATCAACAAATGAGAAATGGCTCAATGTCAAGCAGAACAGGGGGTGTTTCAGCTGACAGAGCCAAGCTACAAAAAACCAGAGCAGAAGCAGAAGTACAGCAACTTCTTTTAGCGGTCACAAGCAGAGAAACGGGGAAGGAAAACCTACTCCTTTCTCTACAAAAAAGCACAAGGTCCTTCAGGTCCCCAACTCCTTTCATCTATTAATTGTACGTGGAGGTTCAAAAGGAAGAGATTAAAGATTTACAACCACCAACATCCCCCCAAGACCGTAACACATACACAAGGCTCTGCTGCACGAATGCAACCCGATGTCCTTCAGTACTGCTTGAAGGCGACCGCTGCAGCAGCACACATCATTGCCCAAGCACACCCAGTCTGTTCAACTCCTCCACCAGGGTTCTATGGGGAAGGCTTCTAGAAAATCTGTGTAAAGAAACAGCTCTGATATTTGCCCTCTTCAAATGTGTGCAATTGTGATTTCCTCAAACAACTGCTAGAGAACATACGGACTCTTATTTTTTAAACCATATGCAAGCTTCTCAGCATATTCAGCCCCACTGTGCCTTTCACAGCCCCCCAGAAGCAGGCCATGGTGTACAACAGGAGCTGACGCAGCAAAGGCCGATACAAGACTTGAGACAGCGGTCCTGGTGACGTTTTAGGAAGAGATTCATCCCTGCAGATGCAACAGGAAACTGCAGAGTCACCAGTCGTGGTTCCTTCCTTCAGGGGCTTCTGTGCCCCGGGTTCTGCGAAAGCTAGAGAGAGCAGAACGGGCTGTCCAGCCAGGGTTTGTGCCACGGGAGACGGAACAGCCTTGAGCTGAATCCCACATCACTTCCCTAGTGGGCATGGAAGTACAACTGGAGTTAATCAAAACACCCAGGCACTGGGCCTTGGAAGAGGGAGCAAACAGGGTGACTTTTTTTCTGCTTTGTTCCTGCTTTTTTCTTTCCAACTCTGGAGAAGCACTGAGAACATGAAGGCAACATCATCATTTCAGCTTTCTCTGAGAAATAAAATTAGAGCCTGCCCTTCAATTCTCTTTGAAAAGCATCTGAGTTCAATAAATTCTTTTATCAGGATTAGAGGTGATGCTGAAAGCAAATAGTCTCTTTTAGCTGATAAAAAAAAAAGCATTCCATTTCTCAACCTCCCCACCCCCTGGGCTGAGAGTTTCATGCATATTTGACATGTTTTCCATCTAGACAGCAATACAGCATTTCTACCCACTTGCTTTTTTTCTTTCAAGTGACTCAAGTGCACAGCATCTCTTCCCAAGAGCCAATTTATTTTTTAATTGTATCCACATTCTCTGGGTTTTTATCTTGATTTCACATGTTTTAATTATTTTTTTTTTTTAAGGCAGGTATATATAATGAATATAAGCTGTTTGTAGTAAGCTAGAAAGTGCTTATGGGGTTGTTTCTATTTATGATCTTCGTCATTAATACAGTGCAGACAGAGATTTTGAAGCAAGATCAGTCATTCTACCATGCTAGGACATACACAAAGCAGACAGACCATTCAGAAACAACCAAAAAACAAACCAAAGAAAGAGAGTGTGAGAGAACATGCAGATTAATAAGAAAAACACGGGAAGGTGGTGAAGTGGCTTACCCTGTGCCATAAGACAAGTCAGGAGAAGACAGCTGGAATAAGACGTAACATGAAACACTGTAAACTTAGGATGTGATTTCAAAGAACCTTACTTGAAGTCCTAGTGGTAACCTTGGGGATACAGCAGAAAAAGTTCCCCTGAACAAATTCATAATGCAAAAATGAAATCATTTTAATACTTTAATAAACCACAGATCAACTGCAGTAGATTTCTGCATCATTTTATCATTTGAGTACCACTGAATTTTATTTTTAAGAAGAATTTTAAAAAAAATTCAGACAAATTAGGCTTAAAGGAATTCCTTGACCAAAGGGTAGTGAATGCTGATTTACAGTTGCTGTCCTACTACTCAGAAAATATACTAATTGGTTATAAAAAGATTTGTATTTGTATTTTCCTTTTAAAAGTTAATCGTTGCAAGCACAACACAAACGTTCTGCTTTCAGTCAGTAATGAAGTGCAAGGTTAAGTTACAACGTATGTGTGGTAACGACATCAAACACTGACCTAAGTGCCAGGAAAGCAACTGCAGTAAATGCTTAGAAAAGGGTAAAGGAGGCAGAAAAATGCTTGTTAGATCATTTCCACTGCGATGTTTGTTTTCCAAATGTCATCTTCTCTTTTGCCAGACCACACTGCGTAGAACACAGTTAACTCTTAATTTCACCAGAAGAATGGCACGGCTGTCTTTCAAATCATCCATACTTCCCTACACCACTTCTTGTAAAGATGTGCAGAGACGCAGCCAAAGTAGCCCGGCACTATTTCAGACCCACTTCATCTTAACTAAGATAGGCGGCCAGTGTCTGTAGATGGCTTGTAAGGCCTGGGAGAACAGCAGGTACCTTGCTTTCAGTGGAAGCCTTTTGTTGGCAGTCAGTATGTTGGGTAGGCAACTACCAAAGCATCTGCCTCATGCTGCTGCTTGTTAGGTCATCCTCCTCCCACACTGGAACTCTGGCAACTCCAAAAGGCACAAGTGCCTGTGGAAGCGTATGTCTCTCCTCCTCCTCTAAACCACTCTTTTCACTCCTAGAGCAGACTGTAACAGCACTTAAAAACTAATTTGGAAAAACCAGAGTGCTGCATTTTAACACAAATTCAAAAAAGGCAAATGGAATTACCAAATCTTACCCTGCCCCTCCAACAAATTTTAGGATAGAAACTCTGACTGCAAAAGAAACTCCTATTGAAACTGAAGTTTCCCAAAGTCTCTCAAATGAAAAGCTAATCTAGGATTGAAGGAACTATATTCTAAAGTGCAAAAGCTTGAAAACATGAAACCACTTGAAAATGTATTCTACAACTGTAGCCAAGTTACTTATTTTCATAGTAATGCATCTGAGGAGTTGACAGGGCCACCAAATAGTTCATTAGGATGGTACAACATAAATAATACCACCTCTGGCAGATGCCGATTCCTTCTCAGCTTCTTTTTTACGCCCAGATGAACACGCAGAAAGTGTGAGCTACACCCAGCCTAGCCTCAATATGCTATTCCAAATTTCAAGAGAGCTTACTGCCAATACGTGACTTCTGCACAGAGAGGCTTGGGAAGCAAATGGTTTGTACCTTGAAAACAGGCAACTGCAATGGAACAGTTTTGGAAGGACGACAACTCGCACACGGATGTAAACGTAGCTGTTTTTCAGACAAGTTCTACCTTTCGAGTATTTCTTCACATCTTTTATCCCTCTGTCCCATCTTTCTCCCAGAAGGATTTTAGATCCTGCTGTTAAGTGACTTTTCACAGGAACTATAACAGATGCAGATCGCAAGGAAATGGTTTATTTTGCTGATCAACAAGAGTGAGATGTGTTAATTGGTCACTTTGGCTTTACATTTCCAAGGCACGTGTGGGAGTCAATGCAATGGCTGCAGTCTACTGCTTGAATTAGTAACCTCCTGTCTGACAAAAGGGGTCTTCATCTTCTACAGTTCATTTGTCTATGAGAACTAAAGTGCTATTTCTTTTTGCCCACCAATTTAGCATTGCTGCCCTTTCCTACTGCTGTAATCAGGGAACCTCCTGTGATAAGCAAGCACTACTTTCACAAATACCCTGACACCCTCTCCCCATTGGAAAGTAACATAAAACTACAGAGGTGGCTTCTCTGAGAAGCTCCTAGAAGCTTCCCCTGTGTTTGACATGGCCTATGTCAGCCATCTCCAAGATGGACCTGTCACTGGCCAAGGCAAAGCCCATCAGCAACAGTGCTAGTGCCTCTAGCATAACATATTTAAGGGGAGAAAGTTGCTGAGTGACAGCAATTGCACTTGAAGAGGAATTAGAATATGTGAGAAAAAGAACTCTGTAGATACCAGGGTCAGTGAAGGACACAGGGGATGAGGTGCTCCAGATGACAGAGCAGAGACTGCCCTGCAGCCCATAGTGAAGATCATGGTGAGGCAGCCTGTGAAGGACCCAACACCAGAGCAGATGGATACCTGAAGGAGCATGGGACCCCAGGGGAAGTTTACACTAGAGCAGTGTCCTGGCAGGGCCCATGGAGAGAGGAGCCTAGGCTGGAGCAGGTTTGCTGGCAGGACTTGTGATCCCATGAGGCACTCATGCTGGAGCAGCCTGTTCCTAAAGGAGTGCATCCATAGATGGAATCCACACTGGAGCAGTCTGTGAGGAACTACAGCCCACGTAAAGGACTCACGTTGGACTCCCAAAGCTTGTAGAAGACTGACTCCCATGGAAAGGGCCCCCAACATTGCAGTAGGGGAAGAATGAAGTGTAATTGGGAGTAAAGTTAAGCCCAGGAAGAAGAGAGGGGTGGGGAGAAGGTGTTTTTAAGATTCAGTTTTATTTTTCATTACCCTTGTCTGATTTGATTGGTCATAAATTCATTTCCCCAAGTCAAGTGTATTTTGCCTGTGACAGTACTTGCTAAGTTATCTCCCTATCCTTATCTCCACCCACAAGCCTTTTGTCATATTTTACCTCCCCTGCCCAGCTGAGGGAGGGAGCAATAAAGCAGCTTTGGTGGACACCTGTAATCTAGCAGCCAGGGTCAACCCAGCACTACATTAAAGAAGTAAGTAGCAGAGCATGAGGAAGACTGTCAGAGGAATAAAGGGACTCCTTAGGCATTGTGGGGCCTTGCATCAAAGCAACAAAGTTAAAGAAGGTCAGGCTAATATATTCCATACTAAACTGGTCCCACATTTTCACAAAGCCTATACACTTATGTCACAGTGGCATCTAATGATATTCTACACCTATTGCACAATTATTTTAATATACATAAAGTATACATATGCACTGTCTTCCATCATTAGCATAGCAGGAGCACTTAGTATATGTTTCTATTTGCAGAGGAATTCATTAAGGGGAACGGAAGGCTTTTCTCTGCAAGGAAATTTGTCGTAATGGATGCAGGAGTGGGTTTCTCTCCCCTCTCCCCTTCCTTTGCTATTACTCATTAAATGGATAATTTCCTTTTATAAACAATGGAGTCCATAGAATACACAGGCATATTTGGATAGATGATTAATGGAATAGCAGTTTCCTGGCTTCCCAGTCTGAGAGATGAAATGAAAAACCAGGGCTCCCAAAAGCCAGACCTTTCTCAGGTCCCCAGAGGAGAAAGCTGAACTACCTCAGCACCCAACCCTTCCCCGCCCAATCTGCAGAGCTCCATGCAGCAGCTCGACTGACCTCTTTGAAACGCCTGGTCGGCAGCGTGATGATTTCATCAGAAGCTGCTTATATGTGGTCTAGAGAACATAAATCTTTCGCATTTCTCTGTTATAAGTATATTTGGAGACCTCCAAAGAGATCCAGAAAATATTCCCACTGCAGTTCACCGTGATCATAGTGTTTCTTATGGAAGCTTGCCACGGACAGATTTTGTCAATGAGAATTCCTCAGAAACCCATCGTGGTTTCTGAAATATTAAGCTCCCAAAGAGTAAGCCAGGAATTTCAGTCAGCCTCACAATATCTACTTTTTCGTAGAGAGAAACAACCAGGTGGGCGCTAAGGCCTCAGCTAGAAAAAATGACAGGAAACCTGGCAACTTGGCATTCAGGGAAGTATTGCTACGACATGGCTCATCAACGGGGCAACTCCCAGATTAAAAAGATACACTGTCTTTGGGAATCTCTTACTAAGATTCAATATTCTTTACATAGAAAGGGCACTGAATGCTGCCAGAATCCATACTGTGTTGTTCTACAAAACGTTCTTTGATTTAGTTTTCAAAGTTAACTAAGAATTAAACCATTCCAGTGTTCAAAGGTGCTCAGAAATCACCAAATCAGGTGAGACATGTGCTTGCAGAAAAGACATTTAAAAAACAAGGCTAGAGTATGTGCAGTTTCTCTTTGACAAACTTGCTGTCTGCTGGGAAAGCTATCACAAAATACAGGATTCCTTCCAGCTCTTGTTTGTTTTAAACCAGGGATTATCCTCTCAAAAAAATGACTACTACAAATGGCCAATTGTTAGTGACTCAAACTACAGAAGGGCAGATTGTGCCTGGTCCCCCCAGAGAGCAAGGGGAGCTTTAACTTACCACCTTGGAGAGCATCATGTACAGCTTGGGTGGGTTTAGCTCCATGATCTCTTGCTTCAGAGTGTTACCACTAATCCTTTTCATTCCACACATATATAGGCTTTCCCACTAAGACACAGTTCAGATAATTACAATCCAATCAGGGGTTTGATTTTTCTATAAATCACTCCCAAGTACAAGTGCTGGAGTTCAGCTCCTCAGAGAGACAGAGGGAAGGGCTCAGCTCACTGTGGTCATCAAGAGGGCTGTGCTGAAGAGCCCTGGGGACTAACTGCTCCTTCTCACCAGGCATCTCTGCCCAGAATCCTACAGTGGAAGCTTAGATGCACATACCAAACTCCTACCTCTACTCTGCCTTCTTTTTTGCTCTTTGAAACAGGGCATGCTTATCCACAGTTTACTTCTGCAAGTAATCAAACCAAAAAGGCTGGCTGACCTCTGAAGATGGAGAAGATTCAGTGAAAGGGGCGAAAATGTTGGTGTGCTCTTTCCCATGGCCAGGGATGCTGGAGGGTGCTCCTCAAGACAAAAATACCTTTCCAGGCCTTCAACAGGCAATGTGATGCTCCAGTGCTCCTGATCCAATGCTTTATTTTTTATTTGAATTTTTTCCTTCCCTTTTCTGTCTTGCTTCTTGTCTTTTACTTCAAATGGAATCTTAAGACATCAAACAAACAAACAAAGTAATCTCAAAATCAAGTAACTCCTGGTTAGAAATGATGAAATCTCCCGCCTTTTAGCAGCAGACACCATAGAATCAAACATCCAAACCCATTCCTGCCGGAGTTCCTAGACAGTATCTTCAGGGCTCTCTGGGCCCTTCTAGAGCCTGAAATGGCACTTAAGGCTAGGTCTAAACTCAGACTTATCCAAGAAATATTCAGGCAGAAAATTCTCAAGAAAATTATGACAGATGATATAAAAAACAAGGTCTGTGAACAGCAAAAGGTAATGAATTGCACTGTTTTCTAGCTTTTAGAATATTTTCACTGTATTTCATTTTATTTTCTCTCGCTACGCTAATTTGTTTCATTTATACATACATGTATATCTGTATTTGTCCAATAACATGTGAAATTTTGGAATATAACATGGGGCACAGCAAGCTAGCTGGCCTGTGCAGGGACAGAGATATTGCAAGATACTGCATCAGAGGTTTTCCGGTTCTCCAGGTGCTTCTCTCTTTGAGTCACTTTGGCTCTAAAGTTGCAAATGGCTCTCTGCAGCCAGGACCTACCACTACAGCCTGGGTTAGCACCGAGATCCTTTGGGAGCACAACCTGAAAGATCATGGACTGTGCCAGTTCCTTGGAGTCTCTTCTTGGAACAACAGCTGTCAGCAAACCCAAGGGCAGCCACTGCATCCCCAGGGCATAGTAGGGAACACAGTTTACACTGGAAAATCATGGCCAGCATGAGTAGAATTGCACCACTTTCACGTTTATTGAAAGTATTTACAATGCCTCTTCTCAGGAAGGATGTTGACAACATTTGGACAAAACAACAAAACCTATTTTCTCAAAAGATCTTTAACAGCTTTAGGCACTATGCAGAAGCACTGCTGTCTAAACAAGTTGAGGACCATACCTTGCACCCATGAAGTGTATCTGGGCCGGCTCTCAAAGGGTTAAATCTCCCAGCAAAGTACAAAAAAAAAAAAAGATAAAAACTCAATAAAAGCTTAGGTCCAAGATTTCTTCTAAAAGCACATACCAAGAGAACTGACTTCAGGAAGGGATAGTGAGTTAAAAAAGGCATTGTGAAATCAGTGTCACTCCTTCAGGGCAGTTTCTGGTTTCTGTTGTCCAGTCCTTCATCTTACAAGACAATTTAAATGTTTTGGCTGGCTGCTTAACAGACTCTGATGAACAACATTATCAGCTAAAGATCTTTGTCTCATTATGCACTTAGAGGTTAAGCCAGCAGAAACAGAGAACAAGAGAGAAAAAGCATCTGAGAACTTACTTAAGATATCAATCAGAAAAACATTTTTTCCCTCCAATATCCATAGCAGCTTTTGCTACTTATTTTCCATTTATCAATCATCTCTCTCCAGGCAAACCTACTGGGATCAGTTTATTTTCTCTCCCTTTTGATTCAAGACCCTGGCTACAGAGTGGCTCTCACCTCACTCCTGACAGCACCACGCAGTTGAACCCCAGAAGTGCAAATGAGCCATTCTGCTCAAACAGGAATAGAGGGGAACCAAATCAGCACTATTTTTATTTCACTTCAATTTTAAAATCTCCCCATTCAAATCAAGGGCTGGGGTAAAAAGTTCCTGTTCCTGCAATGAAGGCTACCCAGTGAAGGTCGCAAACCTAGAGCAAAGTCAGACATCTGTTTCCATGAAGTACTTCAGCTCTATCTTTCATGCCGATTTAATTTCCAGAGCAGTCCCAGCAGAGGCAAGGGGAAATGCTTTCCCGGGTGGAGCCCCAGTATGCAAGGTTAACTCAAAGGCTTTTTTTTTTAGTTGACTTTTTACTGAGAAACAATATCATCCCCTATGTTTTTACTTTCCTTTCATGCTTTGCTGGTATTAAGTCTTTCGTTAATACTATCTATCTGCAAGGGTCCATTTTTCTACTCATAAACAACAGATTACAGGCTTTTAGGGAGCTCTCTAAACTTCACCTTTCTTACAGAGAAAAGTTTCACCTGTGTTCTGACATTACTTGCACTCTGACAACAAGTAAAGCTGCAGCACGGGAAATTGTTTTACACCTGTGTGCCCCAAGCAGAAAGAGCAGCCGTGACCCCCAGAAGTCTTGGCACAGTAGGGCTGACGGAGAAGCTGACACGGCAGTTCAGCTCCAGGTAAGAAAGCGTGCTCCTGCTCTCTCTGTGCTAGCTCTTGCTCAGATGGTAGGAGAATCAAGGCTGTAGAATCGTGAGGCCCCTACCTTTCAGGGTCTCTAGATTCAATAAGCAGCAGTTTTAAACAGAGTTGGAAGAGGAAGGTGAGAAAAATAGGTAGAAGCAGGCAAATTATAAAGTGGGAATGAATGGAAAGTTTGTATCAGGAAATTTTAGGGTCTTCATGCTCTGAGAAGTTGCATTTGTGCATTCCTTAGCTCAACTACTGGAAGAGATTATCTGAGCAACAAGTATGGAACAAAACCAGAAAACCTATTAGCTGGTGGCTGCAGAGCATCACAGGTCTATTAGCAACTGACTGATTAGCCTGTCGGGTGAGAATCAGACTCTCTCAAATCTCATTTTCAATAAACTGTTCAAAGTCAATACAACACAGAGTGAAAATTCAATTCAGGGTAACAGGGAAAAAATAGCTAATTATTCTTTTACAGCG
This sequence comes from Actenoides hombroni, assembly GCA_024336885.1. Lineage (NCBI taxonomy): Eukaryota > Metazoa > Chordata > Aves > Coraciiformes > Alcedinidae > Actenoides > Actenoides hombroni. The sequence continues at coordinate 980,524 of WUAM01000227.1, read as the reverse complement.
CCATTGATCCTTCCAGGTCTCCTTTAACAAAGGATTAGGCATTATAATAGACTACTGATATATCGTTTACCAACAAAGATAATCTGGGAAATAAAAAAACAAAAAAAGCACTTAAAAACCAATGCCACATGCCAAAATTCACAGAATTTTAAGTACTAAACTACAAACAAACAGCTCATGCTACAGAATCTCTGTGGAAGACCAAAAAGATCACAGAGTTGGCAGAAAAAAAATACCTTCTCTCAAGATAGTCTTTTTAGACAATTTATCATCTTAAAATTGCAGAACATCAACTCTGGAACACAATGATCATTATTATTTCAGTTCTTCATATATAAAATAAAATCAAGTGTATAAAAACTGTGCACACAAGGAAGTAAGAATTCAGCTATGACTACCCAAGAAGAGATTTTTTTGAATGAAATGGTAAGAAATAAAGTATTCACAGGGTTTTAGACCAGAAATCAGAGCTGCAGATAAAAATCTGCCTACACTGTGAACAAGCACCCTTCAGCACAGTTCTGAGGTTAGAACTCCTTAAGACAGACCACAGGCTTGGATGATGTTCATCAGCTCCTTTACATTAACACACTGCTTGAAATAACCCTCCAGCTTTGCCTGCTATGCCAATGATGATAGTACATGTAGCAGCAGGCCCAGACCGGGGGGCTCTGGCTATACTGAAGATAAGATGAACAACAGAATGGCCAAAGGGTGTATACATTTTAAACTGCATGGGCAACTGAATAAGGCAAAAAGGAGCAACATTTCTAGGAGTGACACCCATCTATCACAGCACTGCCAGCTATCACAAAGGTAGATGAGAAAGATGCTGGAAACGTAACAAAAAATACATGCTGGTAAAAAGTAAGAGCCTTTCAGACATCACAGAGCTCACTAGTTTGGTTTTGCTATGGTAAGTGATGGTGTGCAAGCAAAAAAGGCGAAGAGCAAGCTTTCAGTGCTGCTGATTTGCCCTGGAGATTGGTAACTGCGGCAAAGAGCACATCCAGGAAGAGCCAGTTTGTGCTGGGCTGAGGTGCACCGTGGCAGCCTTGGGGCTCCCACAGCCGCGCGGTCCCGCTCACTGCGTGAACTCCGGTTCCACTGGGTTTGAAGGAAGAGCTGTGTTAGTGCTCTTGGGACAGAACAGCTCTCCAGCAACTGCAAACGCTGGGTACAGGAGAAGAAAAACCAAATCGAGATTTTGTCCATGCTCCACCATCGTACTTGGGTCTCTCTCTCAGCCGCACTGAGGCAGAGGTTTGCAGAACCTCGTCTCAAAGCCACAGTGATGTCCAACAGAGAATATCTATTTACATCGGCTTCTTCCAGCAATAGTATTCTAAAGTTTGGGCCCCCCACACTTGCCTAAGTACAACCAAGATAGTAGTGATGTGGCACGGGATAAACACAAACTACAAGAAGGATATACATAAGTCAATTGAAGAACACATGCAGTGTCACTTGGTGCAGAGTCCAGGTGTATGCTGGAAGGCACGGGTTATCGGTAACAGCAGGATTCTCACTGCAGAGACCTCACTGGGAGCTGTAAAATCTATTCATGCTGCTGGGTAAGATGCAGGTTCTTTGTGCCAGACAACACGAGGTACTACCCATACCAAAAATAAAGTACTAGATAAAGGCAGCTCAGCTTTGGATGACCATCACCATGGCTGCAGTGCAGATGTTCCTGCAGCTGCTGTCTTTGGCCACAGCGTTTCACCTCAGCCCGCTCACCTGAAGGGCTGTCGGCAGAAAGGAAAGGAGGAACACTGAGTGACAGCTCACAACTTGCTATTTTGCAGCTTTTACTGTCTCACTTTTGACACAGTAGAAATTGCGTATCATTGACATGCTAAAGACTAACACACCCTGGTACTAACTCATACCAAGGGAAAGCAATGCAAAACCAGAGTAAGACAGAAGAAGTGAATGAATAATTCAATAGTGATTCCAGGTACTGCCATAGATTCAGTGGAGTAGAGTGGGCAATGCAATTTTGTTTTAAATTAGACGAGCTGTAGATGGAGGGGCATGGGGCCTGAAATCTCCACAGCTTTGTAAGCTCAAACATGTCAGGCCTGCATGATTTTTTTTGTATTTCTGATATCACAGAAACTGAGGGATCTTTAGAGATCTGAGGTGGGTTTTTTGTTTGGTTGGTTTTTTTGAAAAATCCAGTGAAATGCAAATTAAAGTGATACAAGTGCTTGTTTTCTTGGCCAAAGGTAAAGACCACGGTGCTGCTTCTCCTCTCTCAACAACCGGGAAACAACGGGGCATGAAACAAAAGCCTTCCAAAAACAAACTCCCTGCCAAAATGGGTTTGCTTCCAAATTCCTCAAATAAGATTCTTTCAGAACAGAAACAGATTTCTAGAACCAGAACACAAACGTACAGGATGATAATGAAAAGAACCCAGGAATAACTCAGCCCAGGTTTGGCACACCTCACTGTGGTAACTGGTACGTGTGCTCCTGAACAGCCTTTTGGTCTGAGAACTCTGTAGCCTACGTACCACGGTCACCCCTCGTCTAGGGAAAGGTCTGCAGAAATCTGACCAAGTGTGGAGAAAGCACATGATGATGCATTACAGAGATGTAAAGTCCTTCAACTGAACAGAATTTCATTGCCTTGTCCTCTCGCATCACTTTTTTACTGAGACTGAGGGTGCATACGATGATATATACTCCTGTCTTACAGACACACCTTCCCATGTACAGGGGAAAAGTGATCATGCAAAGAATCAAAACTTGCAGATAGCAGCACTTCAGAGTGAGACAGACAGAGGTACAACAAAAACTAAAATAAAAAGAGCAGTTTATAAAACATAGGAAGAAAGCTCTTGAGCCTGGAATGGTCCTCACAAACACTGAAAGTAAAGTTGAGTCGCCAGAAGTTCATTAATTAATTTGATAATGGGAAACATAGTCTAAGAAGCAAGATCCCAGAAGTTGAATCCTGTAAGGCTGTCTGCAGCTGTACAAATCTACTTAAACTTCCAAGAACAAGAAGCTGAGTGAGGATCTGAAATTGCAGCAATAGCATTCCTGCAGCAACTGGAGATAAGAAAGATCAGGAACAAAGTCTTTTTATTGTTTGCTGCCAATTCCCCCTCTGTCTCCTCCCTCCCAAAAACCCAGCTGAAATTACATGGTGTTTAACCTAGCTAGATAAAGACAGTTTCATTTTTATTTTTTAACACAGGAATATGCCATTTGGGTAGCAATCAAATAAGCTAGCCAGTCTAAAATCAGCAATAATATCATGCCCCCTCTGTGAAATGCTATTTCAACATGTACACAGTGTTGAAAAAAACATAAATCAAACATACCCTCTCCCAACTAAAAAAAAATAAAAATAAATTCAACCCATCCCATTTCTCCTGCTATTCTTGCCAACATTTACTTCATGCTCTTTTCCACCACCTCAAGCCACACGACAAGCAGGGAGCAATTGCATTCCCACCTGCATAGGATAAGCATGAAGAAGACAGACTAAAGCATCAAGCTGCTTGTAACAGTGACTAACATGAATCCTGGCTGCACCCAAGGAAAAGGAAGAGCAGCTGCAGAAGCCAGGGGATACTGACTCTTGCAGTGTAACAAGGGTGTGGAACTGGGACTCGGAGCAGTTAGTTTCCTCTCAGCTCTCCAAGAACCACCACCACCCAATTCACAGCCCAGTATCTGTGTGTGGCTAATAGAGCTGTTCCTCTCTCTCCATTCTTCTCAGAAGAGGAAAATTTTCTCACCTAAGGCAAAAGCAAGTCCCAGGATGGCTCCAGTCCCCTGAAAAGGAACTGGTCTGTGGGACCATTAAGGTCCTCCTGGGTGCAATGAGCTCTCCAAGTAACCATTGCAGCTTGTACTGCCAGGTATGTCAAAGCCTTGGTTTCATAACCCAGTCCTGCCCGTGCTGTGCTAATGTAGTGACAGAATGAAACCAGGCTTGCATTAACCAAGTCCTGTCAGTAGTGTGGGTTTGTAAATATAAATGCCAGACAAGAAAAAAGTTAGCTCCATTGGAGAATTATCACTACCCTGCTCAAGTTTATTCTCAAGAGAAAGCAAATGCATCAAAACCTTTAGAGTGAAGGACACATTTAAGTAATTTTTTTCATCACTTGAAAACTACTGTTTATAAGCTTTCTACTTACAGCAAGGCATTAACAAACAAAAAAAAAGTGTTCTTTTCCCAACGTGTATTTTCATGGCTCCTATTTCAAGAGTTCTCATGACAACTTTGGGTTGTTTTTTAACAAAAAAAGGCCCAGACCCGTTACTTCTGTTTTGGTGATTATTCAACAAATAGAAATTACATGGATTACATAAACTTCAGCTCAAATACCATAAAACTCCAAAAGAATTCGCTCTACTTTGTGCCTGCCAGCACGAGGAGCAAGCACAAATTTTAAGTGTACTAGTTACTCTCAGTTTCCAACTCCACACAGGTAAGCCTTCAGATAACTAACTCCATTTAGAACCAGTGAGTTTTGAGCACAAAGCAGCATACACAGGCTGCTTAGGCTGGGGTCCCAGTACTTGGGCCTCCTCCACATCTGGAGAGAGCTGCACTGAAGTCCTCCTTCCCCACTGTGCTGCAAGCCTGGGAACGTGGACAGATAACTAGGCTGGCTAAGCTGGGACACCCACAACGCTTAGCTAGAGACAAATTAAACTATACCATACCAAATCCACACACCTCTCATTTTATGCTTCGGAAATGTTCATTTCAACATGTTTGCTGTATTTGTTTTGGAATAATTATTTTCAAAAGGGAGACTTCTTCCCTAAGGGAAGAATTTTCCAACAAAGTGGTATTTTTTTACTGATCACTGCATGTCTTCAGAGTCCACTGGCCTTGTTTACTTCCCCTAAAATTATTACCAGGCCCACAGATATGATAGCTGAATGTTTTTGTAATATGTTTTTCCACATTGTTGTGGGTTGTTTTTCCATCATTTGGCTCTGAACACTCTTTTCAGTGTCACAAATCAAGCTGATCGCAGCATCTCCTGTTCCCAGCAAGGGGACAACCCAGTTCTTCCTGAAATCGATCGGAGCTTTGCGACTGATGGCAGTGCGAGTGGGATCACACGCTCACCCCCCATAACAGAAGTAAATAAACATTTCCATTTTCATGTCCTTTGGGGAATGCTAGAATAAGAAATAGGGTTTTTTCTCCTTCTAATAATATGAAAAGAAAAACCTAAGTATAATTGCAATTCAGTTGCTGCCTGAAGAAAGGAAAACAAAACCCAATGAAGCTTTTTATTTCATTTGCTGTTTGCAGAAAGGATGAATGATCCATTTGCGTCTTCCTACTTCATTTAGGGAGGGTGCCCAGCTCTGGTAAAACATGCATGGAATTCCTCTACCTGTTGTGGACATTATTGCCTTAGGTCTTACTAATGTAACACACAAGTCTCCTCCACACTTCCCAGGCTGCACACTGCCTTCTTCCAGTAGCACTGAAAGCATTTCTCAACAGAGTTAGTTTATAAGCCTAAATACTGACTCAAGTTTGGATTTTACCCTTCTCAGCATTGCCCTGCGCAGAAGAGGTATCTTTGATCAGAAAGCCAGAGCTTAGCAGTGATGGTAAGGGCAATGGAAATAGCTTGAGACAGTCAATCTGTCTTGCCCTTCACCAGCATCTCCACAGCTCTTGTTTGCACCAGACTTCTGTCTTGCTAGTTGCTAGAGGCTAAATGCACCAATTATGTACTGAAATAGAAACTGGGATTTTTTTTTTATTTATTTTTACTCAGGTAAGACCCTGGCTACAGCATATCAAGTACCAACACAGCTTCACTGGCCTGTAATATTCATTCACTTCAAACAAGAAATGCAGCTGCAAGAACCCCACTATTTCTCTGAGCACACAAGAGTCAAAAGCAGTAAAGTTACACAGTATTTTTTTAGATAATGATAAAAGCTTCTACACTAAAGAAAAGATGTGATATAGCCTCAGATCTCATGCACTGCAGTGTTACTACATGTACTTAGAGGATAGAAGACTCCATGAACCTCACTCCTCACCCTGCTATGCAAGCAAATTATCACCACTGCCAGCTAAACTACACCAAACGTGCCTTCATGCACCATGACAGCCTGTAGGCACTGGGCACAGGGCAGAGGAGCCTTGGAAACAGGAAAGCTCACTGGGTCAGTCTTCAGCTGTAAGTTCTCATCTCAGCAATAAAACAGTAACTTTGGTTAATGATGGGATACCTACATCAATTTACAGCAACTGAGAAAATAGCTCTTTTTCCTCATTTTTCTTATCCTTTCTCTCTTTCGAATCATCAGCTGTTCAGCCACGAATACAAAGACCCAGTAAGCAAAGCATTTAAGAGAAAGCAGAAAATCTGTAAACCAGCCCTGTTTAAACCCAGCTGCCAAAGACACTCAGCTGCTTCAGAAAAGCAAACTTCTCTCCTTAGATTAACAACAGACAGGACAATCTCTGATCAAGCAATGAACCAGATAGGAAGGGAGAGTAGAAATTCTTTCATGCCTTCAGTACTATTTAGTATCTGAGGAGGCTGACTATGCATTTTCCCAGTGCCACCCAATTGTAACCTCTAGAAGCACTGAACCTTTCTCCATATCCAAGATAAGGGAAGGATCTGGTTTAGACTGCAAGGAACTTGCTTATTTACAGATATTCTGTAACCTGTAAAAAAACCAAGCAGCAGTAATACAAAAAAATAGGCCTTTATAGATCATGACTTCAAAGATGACCATCACAGGTTTTCTATCTTGAGACACCCTTCATTGGGTGCTTAGCAAGACACCTTATCAACAAATGCAATTCCATAAGCCCAAAAGGATATACTCAAAATAAACCAGCCACATCTGTTAATAATACCATGCAAACTCTGTGTTGAGCTCTCAAGTATCTTTGCTCCTTCTTGCAGCCACTCTAAGTGTGTTTGAGGTCGTGGTCCTTTCAGAACAGATAGTTACTGATCACAAGGGCTGGCTGTTTCATAACTAAAACATCTGCTTGTTGAACTAGCTCTTATAATTTAAGTGGCAAGGAGCCAGTTAGGATTTTTCTGAATCAATGCAGGTCTCTTTGTAAAGCACTGATAAAAAACAGGAAGCAACTTCTAAAAGACTGCCTTCAGCCTATTATTTTTCACTTCCAAGAGAATGCCATTCCCAGTCCACTCAGGAAGACTCATTGCAGAACTACAGCAGCAAGTGAACTACCAAAACCTGCTAGTTCAGTGCTCACAGCTAGATACCCAGGCAGGGGAAAATCCGGTAACAACAAAAAGTCAAGACAACAAACAGAAAATGTCAAGACAGAGTCCATCACCATTCTTTCTCACGGCAAAACAAAACAAAAATCCAAACAAAAGATTCAGTGGGATAATCGGATGCTGCAGAGAAAACTCCCTTCATAAACAAAGTGACAGACTGCTCCATCATTGGAAGTACTGCAATGAACAGAGAAATCAAACATGGACCCTCTGTCGCTTACTCCCACTCGTGCAGCTTCTGTTAAGTGCATTCACTCTGACAGATATGTAAGGGATGCAGAGTTAAAGTATTGTACTTTTAGATGTAATGTCCAAGGCAAACAAAGAACTTAAAGCCTCTTAAGCTTTAACTGTGCATTTCTTGACTTCTATGAGTTGGCATCAAGCTTTTAATGTAATTTCAAATGCAAATGTCTAATGCTTATTCCTAAAACAGGTGTCATAAATACAGTGTTTCTTCCCCAGAAAGCGTTGCTACATTCATCCATGCCAACATGTATCTACTAACTTCCATCAAATAAATAACCTGGTGACTGACAGGAAGCATATTTTTTCTACTGCTCTGCACCAAGCACCAAGTGCATGTGACTCATTTATCTCTGAGTTATTCAAGGCTGAGCACTGACCACACAAACTGTTCAAGTCACTCTCTTCTAAGCACCATATCCATCTACCAATAGGCAAAGAAATCCATTGTTTCATTCAGTTACACAGCAGAGTCCCTTCCTCTTTCAGAAGCTGTGTTGCTACCAGGACTGGGAAAGGGAACAAGCTATAAATAGCTCTCCAAGTGCACAGTGTGCCACAATTGTGCTGAACTGTAATTTTTCATCAACAAGGTTCTAATAGTCAGTTGGCACAGGAGAGTCTGATTTTCTTCATAAAGCCTGCATTTCTTCCTGTCCCAGTGAATATTTCGCAATCCTCTGGTGATACAGTGTTAAGAACTCGTGCACGGTACGTTGGTTTAATAACTCTGTCTCTGGGACACGGGATGGCACGTCATACTCAATCTACAACAGAAGCAACTCCAGTCAGGTAGAAACAGTCATTGATGGGAGCGTTGATTTGTAAAACGATTGCACTATTTCACTGTGTCTCATTTGACTGCTTTATTGAACTCCAGATGTTCCACCAGGTAGCCTGGACTTCAATTATCTATACTACGATGGATGGCTACCCATCCATCTAAAAACAAAAAGGCAAAGGAACAGCAGGAATCATACAATGCATGTGTGGGCTTCACTCCCTGTTTGTATTTACTGCGTAGGCAGGACTTACGGTTTTATTTTTACTTTCCTCCCTCCCTTCCTCCATTTTCATTTCTTTTCTTCCTCCCTGTTTCAAAAGTACCACATTTGGTAGAGTCTGTTCATTGCAGGTACCTTTGTCCAGAAGATGAGCAGCACGGAGAGGCTGCCTTGTTCCCTTGCAGGATACAGCCATGTATGACATTCTCCAACCTCAGCTGAATTAAATCTCAGAGCCAAGAGTTTTATGCATATGTTTTAATGTCTCATATTCAAGATCCTACAGAAATGTTTGAAGATCCATCCACTTCTAGTATTCTCTCACTACAATCACCAAACTTTACAAAGAAATACACCCTATACCTCATACTTGCTGAATTTAGTTACCAAGCAGAAGCAAGACAGTGTCATCTCCTCCAAGGCCTTTGCCTCTCCACCATTTCTTCCAGCTTGCTGTGTTATTTCTCTCTGCATAACACACATAGCATTAAACCATGACAGGTATAGCAGAGTAAGCTGTGCAACATTAGAACGCTGCTGACAAGATCAAAATTAAAACCCGACTTTAAATATATCACATGCCACATGAAGTACATCAATTATATTAATCCGGTTCCTGCTCTTAGTATAGAGCAGCATCTCCTCAGAAGGGTGAACTACAACTGAGCAAGTTTTTCTGCTCAGAAAACAAACCAATTGCTCCTTGTTGGGAATGGGAAATTGAAGGACTGATGAAAATTCTCTAACACTCAGTTTGGCAAGAAACCCATCAAGAAATACACCTATTGTATGTTCAGGGTAATCTTATCAAACTAGACTCACTGAACCATTTCCCCTTTCCCTACTCATATAATTACAAACATCACACAGTAGACATCAAAACTTTCTTCTAGATTAAATTCCAAGTAAAACCAGCATAACCACTAGGAATTCCATACATCACTATAAAAACCTCAACCCCTCAAAAACTGTTTTTACAAACAGTATTTTAACCATCTGGATGGGCTTACTGCCTCCAGCCCAGTGTGGCATAACTATGCTCTTACAAAGAAAATCCTACCTCAAACAGGTTTTTAGAATTATATTCGCAAATTTCAAGTAAAATCTCTTACTATACTCCATTTCAACAGAGTTGCCTATTCAGTGTCAGGGTCAATACAAACTTATATCTCAGCTTGAAACTTCTTACAAGAGACTACAGAAATCAAGCTGCAGAAGGATTAAATGAAAACACAAGCCAGAAGATCTTACATGAGTATTTAAGAGGCATCCTTGCCGTGCAGCTCCAATCTACTCAGACAGGAACAAGGAGTTTAGCTAAGGGGATGGTACCTATGTTCTCTGTTCATTCTCTGCTCTCTTCCATTTCTCTTTTGTTCTCATCTCCTGTGTATGTAGTAAGAGCTGGAAAATACCTCATATGGAACTGATAATGGACCTACTGGAATTCAAATACTTATCACAGGGGAATCGGTCATTCAGTGCTTTTTCCTGCAAGCAATCATATATTCCCAGTACCGATAACATTTTCACATATAAAGAAGGTCACATATCATTCCTGCTTCTACTTGGAAAAGCATCAAACTTGAAGCTGTAGCAGCTCTGAAAAAAACTACATTCACAGGGCACAAAAATGCTGCCAAAACTTACATGCTAAAGTTTCAACCCAAAGACACTGTTCACATGCTTAAAGTCATGCTTGTGAGGTAACATCTGCAGACGTAAAATCCCGCTCGGTACTACTGTAAATGGTGTAAGATGCTAGTACCTAGCAGCACTGAGGCTGCAAAGCCTATTTCTGTTAGTTCCGGTTCTGACCAAGCCACTCCATGGAAATATTCCAATTGTTTGTATCACTTAAATGATCTCAACCAGGCACCTAAATGCATTTGTTGCCTACCCCATTTCATCACAAGGTGTCATGCTATGCCAACACGCTTTGGTCCTTACAGAGGCAAATGACATATCAGTGACTATTTCTTTCAGCATGGAACAAACAATAGCGTAAAGAGCAAACCGATTTAATTTAACAGAAGGGATTCACATCACGGCACGCAGTTGTCCATTAACAGAACAAACCCTGTCCCCCTCCCTTTCTCCAGTTGGCAAGTGCAGCAAATCTTCCATGAAAATACATTTCCTGTAATGTTCTGGTCATGGTCGGCAAGAGCTGCAGCCCATTTCCATAAAGCCACCATGTGGAAAATTGCCTTGGCTGTTAAAATGGACTAACGCAAAGGAATTTTTTTTAATTTTTTTTTTAAACATTGAAGGCATCAGTCCTTTTTAAAAAACTCCAGTTTCCAGAATATTAACAGGTCACCTACCAGCAATAAGGCAAAAGCTCAAACTAGAAAGACAGCATATGAAAGAGCTTCAAAGAAAATAAGACCAAAAACCCTTCATTCAAGTATCACTTACTGTCTGTTAACCCATCAAATGCTGAGATGACTGAAGGAAGTGCAACAGCACCTCTGTTCTCAGCAGAGTATAACCCTTGTGCTGCAACTGCTATTCAATAAACTTTGTCCCCCAAAAGTTAAACCCTGAGTCTGCAGAGAAGTGACTTGTGAATGACAGGACAAGTCAGACTGGTAAAACAAAGGAGATGCATTAAGGTTTGCCAGACTGAAGTCTCATTCTCCCATACTGTCGTTACCTGGTTCAGTTGACTCTAGCTCTTGGGGGACTTGCACAGATCCTGTTCCTCCCTCTTGCTCTACAGGACTGATTCCAGTCCATAATGCTTATTTAAACCCACCCAAGTCCTCTCCTACCCTGCTTCTGCATACATGAGCAAACAGATCTCTCCTGCACACTGCCCTCCCTCAGCTTTCCAGCTGCGCCGGCCCAAGGAGGAGACACAAACTCGGTAGGTGGGGTGAGGGCCTGCTGCTTGCATCGTCTGCAATCTCCTGTTGCTCAAGGCACATTATACAGAGTTGAAGGAGCTTGGCATTCTGACTCTGGAAAACCCCCTCAACTTCAGGGCGTTACAAGACTAGCAGCTGACTAATGCAATTGTCTGATCTGAAAAAATGTACACAGATTTTATAGAAAAGACTGTGGGATGAGACACGGGTAGAGAAGGCACCTCTTTCTGGAAAGGGAAGACTCAATGTGCAAGACTTCAGTGGCACTGCCTGATCTCAGACCAGTTTCTAGTCTGGTAAATGTAAACTTGAAGGGACTGACACGAGCTGACAAGACCAAATTAGCTCCGTGCAAAAAGACGAAGCTGGTGCCTACAATATTTTTGCACATCAAAAGCATAACAAAGTGCTATCGTTGTGTAGAGTTACAAAAAAAGCCCACAAAACTTCTGTCAAGAACCTTGAAGTGCAGGACAGCAGTGGTATTAGTGACACCATTTGCAAAACTAGAAAGTGAGACAGAGAAACTTTAAGGAAGACATTCAGAAAGTCCTACATAATGCAACTGAAGAACCAAACTCTCTGGACAAGCATTGCTTACAACACATTTGCTGGAAGCTTGGGAACTTCCCAAAATCAGTCCAAAAGTGTCTCAAGCTGGGCACTATATGACAGGTACATTAAAATCAAGGACATTTTTGAAGATAAAAGGTTTGTGTTAAAGGCCCAAGGCTTCATAACACTAATATAGAACAGAAAAAGGGCCCTAGAAATCTTTAAACCCCAGGTGCTATTATAGCAGTAGGGCAATTTTGAATTACTCTATAACAAGGAAAGGTAAAGGTAAAAATCACAGCAAGCCTTAAGAAAGGGTTACCAAAGCAAAAGTAGGAAAGATTTTTATGGAAATTAAATAACTATGATTAAATTAACTGATAGAGGAGAGGGAAGAAAAAAAACCCAAACCAACCAAGAAGTTTGTGAGGACAAAAATCTCTGAAATACAAACATTTTTGTGATCCATTCTTGACTACTAAATTCTCATGGCCGTGGGGTTCCAGGCCCAACGTTGTGTCTAAAGATGTAGAAATACAACAATGAGCTTTCCAATTTTGTTTTTGCTTGCCTAAGAAATGAAAAGGTATCTCAATTGCATCTACAGGAAAAAAAAGTTACTTGATTATGTTCTTCTGTTTTGTCAAATTTCATTAGTTTCTTTTCTGGAAAAAGAACTCTGTCATATTATAAACTTTTTTTCATTCCTGAGAGGCAGCAAGGGAAAGAAACACAAAAAGAAAGCAACAGGAAGAGGGGAGCACCCTGCGTCATGTATATTGTCCATGACATCAAAAGCGTGTAGGGTTCTGTTACTGTATGTGGTTGAAAGACGCACACGTATCACAGCGTATAGAAAATGCACTTAAAAGGGCACATGAGACAAACCTATGGAAATCCTGATTTCCTTCTGTATAATCTTGTTGAATTCTCACCATACTTGCTATGCAAAAATCTAGCATGCACGGAGGCAGTGAGCAGCTAAAGTATCTTGAGCGAAGTCTAACCTTTCCCACTCATCTGTGCTTCCTGTAACAACCCTGTTCGTCATCTCCCTGATTTATGATTCCCACATTGCCTCTGGGATTAAAAGCATGACAGTTTGTTTGCATTTCTACTTAAGCTGATTATTTTTTGCCCTTCCTCCAACTTCAGGAAACCCCTGCAGATGACAGGTCTAAGGGTCCAATGCTCATTTCAAAAGACAGGTACCATTAACAGGAAGCTGCCCTACAGTAAGAGGTCTCCTATTGACCCGCTCCCTTCACAGCCACCACACTGCAGAGGTGGGAGAAGCAGCACTCTACAGCTCAGTCTCAGCACTGACCACTGGCCTTTCCTGTAACTGAAGTATGCTACATTCAGTGTCTTCTCTGTCTAGGTTTGAAAAATCTAAATTCTTCAGAAATAATCAAATCAGAAGATGTTTCTAGATTCAGGTCCCTAAAAACCCCAACCTGAAAAGAGCCTGACAAAGTAGCTGCTTGGTACTTCTGAAAAGACTGCCTCCCAGTCACACTGGCAATTCCAGTGGGACAGAAGTAACTCGCTGGGCAGTTCCTTAATACCACAGCAGTAGAAGAAGAGATTTTAATGGAAGTTTAATGGAAGGGCGGTCCCATGATATTTGCAAAGAAGAATAGCCACAGTAACAAGAGGTACGTTCAGCCTGAAAAATAATATGTAAAAAAAGAGATAGCTAAGAAATTTGCATGGATCCCAACAAGTAAGGAACACAAAGAATTTCCTGCTGTGAGAACAGGAAAACAGGGACTTAGATGTCATGACCAAGATCAGCACCTCAGATCACTATGGCAGGCATTTCTCCCCTCGTTTCTTCTTTGGCCTAGGTAGAAGCCTGACTTTTCCTCTGGAAAAATCAGCATACTGCTCAGCCAGCATCCGATTCCTCTGCGGGTTAGTAAGGCCCAGCAGAGCTCTCCAGATATTTGGTTGAAACAGATGCTTCGGTGGTGGAATTACAAATTCTAACTCACCGGGAATAAAGCCTCAGCTCTGAACTCATCAGTAGATTCCAGCCTGGTATTTAGAGCAGTTTAGCAAATGGTCTGGCTACATTCTACAAATCTGCGACTACAAGATTCTTGTCTCTTGCTTACCTTCCAGAGCTCATAAAACAAGCACAAAACAGCCAGGGGAGCAGGGTAAAGCTATATTAGGTTACAGCAGATGAAGAATTCAGGTCAGAAGACACTTCTTGCCTCCACAGTTACGCGGAGACACAGAAATCCGTTACTGCACAGCTAGAAAATGCCAGTGCTTCCATGCAGGAAGCTAATTGATGCAGCTTCCCCCCCACGCCCCCCAACCCCAAACCCAAGAAGTGCCTTCTCCCAGCAGGTAGCTCGTGGGTCCAGAATGAGTATGATAGCTCATGTATGTTTACTGCTAACATTTTTACAAATATTTGCAAGGCTATAAAGACACTTCTGTACACAAAGTGCACACATTTTTGGACACTGAAAAAGAAATTACCACGAATGGAAAATTAATATATACCCGAGTCTTGGCAAACTTTTATAATGCTGAATAATGTAGTCAAAATGTACACTTTCTCATTCAGGTATGTTTACAAACTGGCTTAATAATATCTGCTGAAGGTAAGAAGAAAAACAAAATGTTGAGAGGGTTTTGTTAATAGTTTGGCTGAAACAACAAAGTTATAATCTCTGGAATCACAGAAGTCTTCCTTTCTTTAGAAAAGTGGCTGTCAGTATTAATACCTTTTCAAAGAGTTGTTTTCTTAAGTAAGAAGTCTCTACCATTTTCACTGTGCTTCATCAGCCTACTGTCCCACCATTTTCATTTTCATTCCCCTCCCCAAGACAACAAAGACAGTAAAAAAAGAATTTTCCCTTTCTTTCACCTGCTTTTTGTTCCAACCCAAAATTCACAACAATCCTTTGCCATCATCATGACCTATCAAAACAACAACAAATTTCCTTTCATGATGGCTGCTTTTGTTTCCTACAAGTGGATTATTACCAGGTGGCATATCAAATGTTAGAGAAACACCACAGTTAGAGTCTGCCAAGTTCTGTGATGTTATTCCCTTGGCATTAACAGAATATGATGAACTTTAACTTGTACCACACCAGTAATTTCTTTGTAATCACAGAATTCCCATGTATTTATGGTTCCTGGCATTTCATGAACTTGTGAAATCTTCTGTGTTCCTTCTGCAGTAAAATATAGTAATTTCAGCATAAATAGGGATTTCATTATGTTTGACTGACAAGCTCAGGCCACATAACTGACTTAACATACACAAGGAAGGTATGCTTCCTTTTGATACATGAGTCTCCACTCTAGTTATTTTTTGTGTAGAAACAGAAGCAGAGTATATTTCTATAGATATATTTCTATTGTTTTCCCCATTTTTAATCAGAAACCTTCATATAGAATGTCCGTTGTTGCAAGAGTAACAAAGTTACTGTGAGTACACTGTAGTAACAGACTTCATGGCAGTCTAATGCCACTGCCCAATAAACCAACACTTCAGAGGCAGGGTTTCTGAGAAGCACCGACACCTTTGAAAAGGTACTGCCAGCTGCAGTAACACTGTTTTCTATATTGACCTGCCACTAAGCCATGTCCTCTCTTACACTGCGTTTCAGAATAACTGCTGGGAAAAGAAGACTATGGCATCTCTTTCAAATGTCAGTAAATTATTTCAGCAATGTATTATTTTATGTGATTTTAGACCTCCTTTTTCATGAGGGAATCCATGTCTAATACAGAGTAAAACAAGGCTCTATATCCCTGACTTAGTTCTAACCCTAAATATCCAGTCATTTACTTCTGCTTACATGCAATGATTTAAAAGTCCCTTACAATAATTGCTTTGAAATTATAAATTTACCTATCTGAAACATACAACAGTGGAGCTATAACCTCCGGTTGATGCTCTCTAAAACAAGCACACACCCAGCGGTGATGGTACCACACAGCTTTCCATGCAAACAGCTGCTTTGAAAGGAAGCTGACACCACAGCCAAGTACGGAAAAGTGAGAAAAACCAAACATGAAATTTCCACTTCCTTTACACATGGTTTCAGCATAGAAAAGGGCACAGTCAACAAAATAACATGCTCTGGCTATCTTCTGCTTGGGAAATAGGCTCTGCTGAAATAAAACAGGCCTCTAAAGACTTCAACACATCCTGCGGCTTCACTTTCTCCTTGCACATGGGAGAGGTGGCACAGGTCATGTCTGAGAGCGTGGCCCTTGGACATACAATTGTTAATGAAACACAAATAAAACCTCAGATATGACATGTTCAACATATTATCAAAAACATACTTGCAAGGACTGTTAAATGCTTCTGTTTTTCACATAACCTGAAACTCCTTGCAACAGTGACTACCAATGTTTCATGGCTGTAAAAATCAGGTTTTGCACCTCCGGGGTGAGGAAACAGAACAGCAGTTCTAAAGGGTTTACTGTACACCACTGAACTAGCTTATTAAGATAGTAAGTTATTTCTCCTATTACTGTTCAATTAAGACAAACAAACAGAATCACTGAGGCTTTCTTTCCTAATGCAGATCTATGGCATAATCATATTCTGCAGTTTTTTTAGGTAGTGAATCAGCGGAGAATAAAGAACGTCTCTCCCTTTAAATGCTTACTTTTCCTCTCTCACTTCACTGTTCCTCCCCAACTCCCTTAAAAATAACTAAGGGGAAAAAAATTCTGACTATTTATATAAACACATATTTCAGCCATTTCTTTAAAATGCTTTGCTTGACATTTAGCGGGTGACTTCAATACAAAGAGTCCCCCAATAACCAGTGGTACAGAGGGGAAATCAGATAGAAGCGGCTGCCACGATCAATGAAGATATGCCAACTTCTGGTTATGGGCTGCAAGGTATCCACTTTCAACTACTCCATTCTCTCTGCCAGCCTTTTTCTCTTTACCTCTTCCCAATTTCTTACCCCAGCTCATTCCATAGTTAATTCTTGAAACACTTATTTCAAAAGGACCATATTCCCAGTTCAGAGTCTGCACTCAGCTGCCTCACATGGACCACTGCTGAATTGCAAGTGTCACCTCATAAAACAGAGCTTTAAAGGACCACTCAACAATACCAAGCCCAAAGATTTTCATAGGACATTAAGACCAAGACCAATGAATTATGCAGAAATAAAGTTTCGTTTTAAAGAACATTAACCTTTCCCTGTTCTTCCAGCCACCACAGCTGTCCGGCCAGCAAACTTCAGCAAAATAAAACAAATCTGCCAGTGACTCAGCTACAGCTCAAACACTTTTTGCACAAAGACAGAGAAATCAGTGACCTAATTAGAAAGAGGAAATCATGTCTACCTCTTCTCCCCATCTTCCTCACAGCAGCCTGGGAACTCAAGTGAAAAAGCTAGAAAGCAGCTTTCTGCTTTATCTCTTAGCTGCAGAAAACTCAAATGTCTGAAGCAGAAAGGCCAGCAGGGAGGATGCAGCACGCAGGTCAGAACCACCCGTGAGGATCTACCCTGTCCTTTCACCAGGAGAGCTCCCAATCTCTCCTGTCAGCAACACTAACTGCTTACAGGGCACCTGTCAAAACCAGCAAGGGTTAACCCAGGGCTTCATTGCAATAGGGAAGACACTAGTCCTGTTTCCTTCTGAGCATTCTACATAAAAATAAGTGACATTTTACACATTAATATGTAAAATTGATTGACAAAAGATAGACCAGACAATAAGAAGTGGCAACTTCAGAGAGCAAAAAGGGAAAGGAAATTAAAGCAAGAAAAAGGGGGAAAAAACCAAAAAACAACAACAACAACAAAAATCCCACCACAAAAAAATTTGACCTCTGTATCCAGGATTTTCAATTATTAATGGCTTGGCCCTGTGAGATATGCAGCAGTCTTCCAAGGCAGGAAAAAACATCAGCTTGCTGTGATTTCAGTGGCATAAATCCAATCCTATCCTCAGTAGTAATTCTGCCTAAAAACATATTGCCAAGGTAAACTGCATATTTTATGGTTTTCTATGAATAGCAAGGAAAACATAGCAAAAATTCAACTTAAATTATTCCTTGTAACTCACTACTAATGTATCTGTTTCCAACCCACAAACAGTCCAAAATGCCCCAGGAAAATAAGGATAAGAGAAGTTTAGGAGAATGTTAACCTACTGTTCCCATTTCTTAACTTGACAAGAGTACCCACTCAGCAATAGTCCCTCCTATACCTCTTGTCGAGAGCTTGTCTTTAGAGCCATTACAAAATGGTTCATCTTGGCTCTATCAATTTATTTTTCTACCATTAGACTTGTGCACTTTTTAAAGAAACAAAGATGAATAATGTAATTTTTAACCTTGTATGCAAAGCCTAAAAAAAGTTCAATATGCCAAACCTTAATCTGTAAGATAAAGGATCTCTCGGAGCCTCCGTCACTACTATTCTCTGCAAAACCCCATTTGTTGTAGCACGCAACAGAAAGATTATTTTGAGCTCATTTAACAAACTATAAATTGTCATGGACGTTTTGAGACATCAGTTCCATTTCTGACAGGCAGCTTGGCTTTTGTTCATCTTGGGGAACAAAACCGCACTCCCCACAGTATCACAAAGAACACCCAAACATCCAGGAGCACGGCTTTGCCGCTTCTGAAAGGGGAGAAATACAACTCTGCAGCGTGGAGCTCCAGACAAGGACCCCGCACACAGTCTCAGCACGCTTTGAGAGCAACAATTACTGACTCAGACTTTCAAGGTGAGGTAGGAAATACACAATTACTTGAATTTTGTTCACCATCACCTTGTTTTGATAGCAGAAGAAAGGAAGCACAGAACGTTTAATAAACTGAGGCAAAGGCACTATTCAAAAGGGAGCCCCTGACTGTTTAAAAGGTTGTCACTGACACACGCTTGGACAATACTTGCTCCTAGACAGACAGAAGCTTTTGCTTACAAGTAGTATGAAAAAGTCTCCACTAGATCACACATAAAGTGACAACATCCACAGAAGCAGCTTTAATTCTCTGTCTTAGGGTTCTAGATAGGCTGGATCATAGAATCATAGAACTGTCAGGGTTGGAAGGGACCTTAAAGATCATGTAGTTCCAACCTCCCTGCCATCACTGGGCCAAGGCCAATTCCATGAGTTTCAACAAGGCCAAATGCCAGGTCCTGCACTTGGGCCACACCAACCCCCAGCATCACTACGGGCTGGGGGGAGAGTGGCTGGAGAGCTGCCAGGCAGAGAAGGACCTGGGGGTGTTGACTGACAGCCACCTGAACATGAGCCAGCAGTG
>WUAM01000227.1:947532-961182 GCA_024336885.1 Actenoides hombroni | reverse complement strand
GCTCTAGTGGGAGGTGTCCCTGCCCATGGCAGGGGAGTTGGAACTGGATGATCTTGAAGGTCCCTTCCAACCCTGACAATTCTGTGATTCTATGATATTCAGGACAGCCCAGAAGCTAAGCCTGTGCTTCAGGCTGCTTTTGCAGCCCCTGGAAAGCCTCCAGACTGAAACCACTTTGCCTTCCTTTTGTTGTTTACGAAATAAACCAATCTGGTATCTTCTGTAGAAGTGGAAAAGGCCACACAACGAAACTCTTATTCTTAATGGGCGAAACGTGCGCAATATGACCCAGCACTGGAGGAGGTTTGATAGGAACCCAGGTACCTCTTTGGGAAACAGGTCTCCTGCCCAAGGTAGAGGTGTCAGGAGTGACCACAGAACAAGTGCAGAGTGTGTGGTATGGCAAACCCAGCTGGAGGGACGGTCCCTGCCTCAGCTGCTCGTGGCACTATGGCACAGAGAGCCGACCGGGCTCTCCAAGTGAGGTCTTCATCCGCTGGTTCTAAAGAACCCATTCAGGTGCAACTCAGAAGAGTAAGACTTATGTAAAGAAGTGGGGGGAGAAAAGGTCTTCCAGGGGCAACTGAGAGCCCAAGAATTTAGATATTGACCATCACTCCCAAGTATATGGTACTGAGGTGCTGAAAAGGTGGGTAATTTAGCATGTGCCAAGCTCTGAGCTTTTTTTTTTTCTTTTCTCTGCTATTTTACTTTCAGTCTCCCAGCTGGAATTCTTTACAGAGCTGGTTTGGCTGCCAGTAAGATGTGGGAAATATTCTTGGTGTACTTTCCATCTACCCCCCGGCTGGGAAATGCTTGAATTGCGCCCGATATTATAAAGTCCACGAACTTTCCGTTCTATCGATCGCTTTGATTTTTGGCACCACGCGCAGCCTGAGCAGCCTCCTGGTCATCTCTGGAAACCCACCCGGGTCTGGAGGCCACTGAAACAGGACTGGCAGATAACTGAAATCGTGTTTCAAGTTATTTTGTTAACCTCAGGTCAGGAGCTAAATTTATAGAAGGGGTTTCAGATCCGCCGAGTTTCTAGCGGCGCTGCCGGAGGTCAGCAGCTCCTGTGGTCCTACGGACAACGGGAAGTGGGTATTTTTAAAAGCAGAGGATTTTTCAAGTAGATTTCTCTAGCTGATGGTTGTTGATAACCAACAAATGTAGTCCTTCCAGAAATTTGCCCAAAAATAAATGTAGTCCTTCCAGAAGTTTGCCCTAAGGGAAAAGAAAAAAAAAAAAAAAAGCATTTTAAATGTTTCATTTGTGGTCCTCTGGTATATATTTTGGCTAAACTGATATAAACTGAACATAGTGTTTCTGAGACAGAGGAATTAGAACCCTACGAGGGGTTTATGCCTTCAGAAAGCTTCACGGTGTGTTGCAAGGGCACTCTTAATGCTACTGTAGCATCCAGATGCTTCCTAAGTGCGCTGTGGAAAATAGCACCGTGAATTGTTAGGTATTGGAAGGTACTCGGTGGAGATTTCTGTCGACTCTTTTAAAGGCTACAGAACACTGGTGGCTCCTTCTCCCTTTCCGGGGCAGTTGTGTTGGAAGTTGCTGTGCATAACCCAGCACAGCTGTAGGAGTTCTGAAGGAAGGCTGCTATCCTCTGAGCAGACAGGCTCTGGCATGGATGAATTACCGCAGCTGCCGTCTACGGCACGATCGAGTTCACATGGCCATCCAAAAACCAGACCACTTTCAATTTGCTAACTTATTATGTGAGCAAGCGTCTAAAAAGGCATAACAGTGTTTAAATGGTGAGCAGTCTCCCAGATTCTGGGTTTTTGTAAGCAATGTGTCATTTTCCTTACTGCTTTTGCATTCTTGCTCTGCGTTAACTTGCTCGATTCCACCTTAATGGGTTGGTTTTTTTCTCTAGGCTTCAACAACTCTGCTGGATGCGACTCTTCTGTTTAGAAATGGGATTCCATACTGCATCAAGCCTGTGATCCTGCTGCTCATGTGCTACTTACGAGTGGAGACACAAACATGCTTTCAATCTAGCATTTTATTTACAAGGAAATTGGGCCAAATTCCTCTGCTGTGAACTGAAAAAATCTCTCTGGACTGTTTTGGGGGAAAAAAAAAAAAGAGGGAAAAAAAAGGCTTCATGTTTTTCCCATTGTTGTACCTTTTGCTCGCAGTTTTGGAAAGAAAAGCAATCCCTGTGCCATGAAATCAAAGCGAGGAGGGGGAGGAAAAAGAAGCCACTCTAGTGTCTTTGCTTTCCAGCAATGAGAACTCTCCATCCTCAGCCGCAGGCAGCACATGGTCTGCGCAGATGGGTGGTGGCATGGCCTGATAGCACGGACCTCTGTAAAGCAAAACAGTCTGCCAACTCCTGGGCCAAAAATCCCCCGCAGGGTGCCCAGCGAGGCGGATTTCCAATGGCAAGCAATAAGAAGACAGGCAACGGAGACTCTGGCAGGGCTGGGTACATTGCTGCTCCTCGGGGCTCTTCCAGCGCGGCTCGCTTTGCCAGTACGATGCCAGCAGGGCCAACTGGTGCCACACAGATCTGTGCTGGCAGCTGCTGACGGACTCTAAGCCACTCGCTCATGCCCTGCAAACAGCATTCTGCCTCCAGGTCACAGAATAGCAGTGACAGTGACAATGGCAGGGATGTTTAGCCCTGCTTTTCATCATAGCTGTGAAAAATGAGGAGCTGAGGTGAGTTCTGCTGCTGCCTACAGCTCTGGCTGCCCCAGGAGCACTTTTGGGGGTGACCGAGGAGGGTTCACTTGTCATGTTGTTGAGCAAGGCAGTCCAAACCCAACTACTTCTTTCCAGTATCTGCAGAGGGATGATGGATGGAGATAGCAAAGCAGAACCACCGTAAGAAAGGAGGTAACTGGGGCACCTGGACTTAGTTTCATTTCGATGATCTGCATCCACTTGTGTCCGTGTCACACATCCTCTGGTTTGTGTAACAGCTCAGCAATCCGGGGAATCTGAATTTAGCAGAGTACTTTTGCTTTATTTGATTACCTGATATGAATCCTCTTGTATTAGTAATGCAGCTGAAAACAACCCCCATGTCACCAAACCAGGGGAGGGGTCAGGTGACCCTCGCTCTATAACTGTGCTTGTAATAAACTCCTGGAAACAAGAAACAGTTCCTCCCTTCTGAGAAATAAAAGCAACACCCCAAGCACACAAACAAAATCCTGATCTGCTGGAGAAGCGTTGAAATGTAGGATCTCGTCTGCAGTGGTAGATCTGTGTCACCCAAGCCTGGAAACTCAAGCTATCCCCAGCCAGTATCATCAAGATGCTGCTGTGTGGCAACACCCCCTGGAAACAGGAGACACTTGGCCCAGCAGACATACCCTGAGGAAGGGGAATTGCCTGGGACTGGGCCTCTGAGGTTGTTTCACCAGTGCTCTAGGAGCAGCAGAAGTTTGGGTAGTAAGACGAGGGAGCTGAACTTTCCTGTGAGAAGACTTGGGCTTCTGGCAAGCTGTGGGACTCCCCGGGCGAGATGGTGCTCCTCAACAAGAGACACGTCCATGGCCGGGCTTCTGGTTTCTTCCTCAGCAAGACAACAAACTGTAAGTGGGGTTGATGGGTGAGCAGTGTGGGGAGGTCAGGTGATGGGGATGCTTGAAGACTATGTTGGTACCACTTTGCGATGGCGTGGCTGGATGTGCAAGTGTTGTTCAAGTTTGTGCTGCGTCACTCCTGCGTCATTTTGAGCACAGTTGGGTTTGCTTTGCACTTCTGGACTGGCTTGTCTACCCTGAGCAGCACAGTCTCCTTGCCAGTGTTTCTGCGTGGCAGCCAGACCTGCTGCTGGTCAAGAATTTGAGGAGAAGAGGGGGTGGAAGAGGCCCTAAATGTGTGACCCTAACCCTGGAAGACAGAGTCCTGTACAGTGGTTGATCAGGGTGCCCTGTAGGGTATCTGGGGCTGCAGAGCTGCTTGCTCCACCTGGCCCTGCTGCTCTCCAAGAGCCTTGGGGCTGGGGCCATCCTGTGCTTTGCAGCAGCTGCTGTGGTGCTTCTGCCTTCAGTCAAGGGGACAATCTAACGTGAAGCACCACAACATTGTAGCTGGAGGAGAGATGACTGTCAGAGAGAAAAGCATCGGGGAGAGGGTGTATAATTTGCTGGGAAAGTTTTTGGTGGTTGTCTTCAATGTGAATATATCTGCTCGTGTTCTTATTGCCACTGAAATGTAGCTCCTCAAAGCATCTCAGCTGACATAACAGTCTTTGTGTCATTGTGGGGCATTGCTTGCGCGTTTCTCTCATGTCTTCATTCTCTGCTGCTTAACCTTTTCACCCTCGCCCTCATCCTCGCCTTCTTCGGGCTCCTCTCCTGCTGTGCTGCTGCTAGAAATCACTCTGCTCTCACTCTGTCAGCTACTTACTTATTTCTAAATCATTCCCTTTATTTTACTTCTCAGATTCCTCCACTTGTCCAGTAATAGATCTGTCTGTGCGTGCTCTTCTGTTACATTTTCCCTCCTGCTGGTTCTTTGACAATATTTCTGTCCAAGGCTCCGGGATTATTTTGTGGCACTTTCTGTGTTCTCTCCTGTAACAGATTTTGCGTGGTCCTTTTCCGCTGCGTGCGCGTTGCCTTTGCTGCCCTTCTCCTCTTGTCACGTTTTGCAGCCTCGGTGAGGCTGGTTGGAAGAAAAGCCCTCGATTTGAAGAAAACTTTCACATTAAAGCCTTCTTTCTCTATGGAAATGTTTTGCCTTAAACTGCCTCGCGCATTCCGGGACGGAGGTATTGAAGTATTTAATTCCCTGCAGCATGGAGGCTGCTCCCAACTCCCATACCCTTGGCGGCTGTTTCTGCATTGCTAGTCCTGGACCTGATGCTGAGAGCATGGGTGATGAGGATGGCAGAAGGTCTGGGAGAGATGAGGCTCCCTGATGTGGTCCAGGACCAGGAGTGCTTGCTGGTATTTAGGAGGATCACAGCAGTGCTGTGTCCTTTGTTAGAAATGTAAAGAAAAATGATGCCACATAATGTAAATGAAACATAATGTAAATGAAATGTAAAGAAATGTGATGCAAAGCCTTCCTCTAGGGGTAGCGAGGGAGGTGTTCCCAGAGCAGGGGTTTGGATCTCGGGGAAGTCCCTGTGCTGCTAGACGGAGCTGAGAGGGCTGAGGTGGGGCGTAGGATGTTGCCATCTCCCTCAGAGGAGGGCTGGTTTGAAGGAGTGCCTGGTGAGCTGCTGAGGTGAGGGATGCTCCTCTAGCACCTTGCAGCTGACTCCAGCTGGCACTTCATTTCTTCATTCCTACCTTGGTTTCAGAGGAGAAGGCTCAGAAGGAGATCTGAGTTCTCTGCTACTCAAAGATTCAGAAGGACGGGACTGTAGCAGCAGAAAATTGCAGACATCCGTGTACTGCACTGACCTCTTTAAACACTGGAACCCATCCTCTTCTCATTGCCTTTTCTGAGTGGTGGTTGGATGAGCAGTGCTTTGGTAGCACATGAAACCTGAGCTCCAGTTGGAGTCTGGTTGTTTTAAATGACAGGAAAACCTTCAGTGATACTCTGCCCCCAGAAACAGAGGTCTGGGTCTCTGTGTATGGTTGTGTGCTCTTGAGGAAGCAAAATCTTCACTAGAGAGGGCTGGGTTTGGTCATTTCAAAGGTGCAAGTGGATGGCTTTGTGTGACAAGTGACAGAACAAGAGGAAATGGCCTGAAGTTGAACCAGGGGAGGTTCAGGCTGGATATTGGGAAGCATTTCTTTCCAGAAAGGGTTGTCAGGCATTGGAATGGCCTGTCCAGGGAGGTGGTGGAGTCACCATCCCTGGAGGTGTTTAAGAGCTGATTAGATGTTGTGCTTAGGGACAGGATTTAGTGGTTTTTGATAGGGCTAGGAGTAAGGTTGGGCTTGATGATCTTGAAGGGCTCTTGTAGCTGAAATTATTCTATGACTACGATTCTATGTCTTACGGATGCAGCTAACTACTCTCAGGTGAATCCCACCAAAGCAGTCACAGTTTGGATCAGCTCCTGTATAGCCCTTCCAAGACTTAGAAACAGGCTTCCCACTTCTGTTCTCTCTAGAAGGGAACTTTTAGATGTTTTAGTTCATTTTACAGTCTGCATATATTCTCTCATTTGGTCATTGAAATATTAGTCAAGGGTCATACGATAATTTCGTTCCACTGAAAAGAAAGGAGCAGATTACATGTAAAACAAGACATGGCTGGAGGCACCAAAGGCTGCTGCTTTTTTAAAGAAAGCTTTTCCTCCTGCCCCTTCCTTGCACATTTCAGGACCTTTGGTCTTCTGCAAGTGAAGAGTGAACAACCATGACACACAAGGAAAGATGAGAAAGGTGTTTGTTTCCCATTTGAAGCCAATTTTATATATGTTATAAATATGCATACCACATAATGCACCTATTTTTCTTTTTATTACTTAGAAATAAAAGTAAATGGAGTGGATTTTTACGGTGTACTTGGACTGATCATTGGATGTCATAAAATACTTTGTAAATGCTAGTGTCTCAAGGAAGCTTGAGCAGACACAGAAGCCATGCCAAAAGGTTTGCAATCCTCACATACTTGATGCACTGTAATCTCCTGAAAACACTTGAGAGAAGCAGCTCTTCAGTTACCAATGCACCAATGCTGCTTGGACAGGCTTCCATAAAAGTTATTTCTAAAGCAAATATCAAAATAGAGGCTTTAAAATACTGAGAAAAAGGCAGAGGTAACATTATCCTTCCAGGTGATGAAGTTCCCACTCTGGGATGACAATGTGATACTGTTTGTGCCTGTTGAGGCCAAAGGATGGGGCAGAAAAGAGCATTTTACTGCTTTGCATATGGTATGGTGCTTGTGAGGTGCCTTAGGGGTCTAATCTCCACTGAGGACTCTGTACCCACCATATAGATGCTGCCCACAAAGCAGGACACATGCGTTCCTCCTTCCTCCTTGAAATGGGAAAGCAGACAAAGAAAACCACAAGCCAGCTTCCTATTCTCAAGTGTTGATAACAGTTTGAATGCTTGCAAACAAGTCCACAGTTCCTCTTTCCTTGCTCCAAAATCTAAGACATTTAAGCAAAGGAAAAAGTGGGCACGCCTGTAGAGAGTTCAAAGCAAACACGTGGTGATCAAGCAATCAATTCTCATGCCCTATTGTCGTTTAACTTGAAGACTGTATCACTGGGCTGTTTTCCAAAAAGGCTGCTCAATTCATTTGTGCAGTCTAAGATGGTGCTGGATTGCAAGAACCAGTGCTAACTTTGCTCCTTTGCGCAGCATTAACTTCCTCTGCAATCAAACTCCAAATGCCACTCTCAGTTCTTTAGTATTGATACAGTCTTTCAGTTGTCCTTCTACAGAAAGGTAGAACCAGAAACAGAAAAACAATACTCATCCCAACACTCACTCCACTTACTCATCTCAATTTCCAACAGATGGTTGCTT
The DNA here is from genome assembly GCA_024336885.1 of Actenoides hombroni. Lineage (NCBI taxonomy): Eukaryota > Metazoa > Chordata > Aves > Coraciiformes > Alcedinidae > Actenoides > Actenoides hombroni. The sequence goes on along the minus strand of WUAM01000227.1, from coordinate 953,755 downwards.
CCTTCCTTGAGTAGACTCTGAGAATAACCAGTTGTGTACGGGACAGCCACATGGCAGTGTGGAATACAGAGAAGATAACAGGACACTTCAGAGCACTTATAAATCCCTTACATCCTCACCACAGATCACGGACACTATAAAGCAGAGAAAAAACTACATACTTAAAATGGCCTGGGCCAAAATCACACCTGAAGAACAGTCCTCTACTGCACTGTGAATTGCTAGTCCTTGGTGTGGTTTTGGGCCAGGACAGCCAATGATCTTGCAGACAAATTTGGGCATAGCTCCAGAAGTATCAAGGGCCTGTGACCACTACCAATAGACAGTGTGCTTTCTGGCCCTATTTTGAAGGGTGTCAAGAGCTGCACATTACAGACTTGGGCTGTTTCATGTCAATTTACTACAGTGCGCGTGTGTGTGTTTTTAATAAAAATCTGGAAACTCGTAATTCACTGTTAGACACTTAAACCTCATAGTCTTACCAAGTCTCCATCTTCAGACCATGACTGGTTTAGATCAACTCTGAGGACTTGAACTCATGTCTAAGGGCAAAAGCAGCACAGGGATCACGTCTGCTCTACAGCCATGCCCCACAAGTCTTCTAGAATGACCCTTTTTTGAAAGTGAAGTTACAACCAGTAGCAAGAGAAATATTTTAAAGTAGGAGAGTAGCACTGAAAAATGAAATTTTTTATTACTAGTAAGGAGAGAAACAACCGTCAAGACAAGACAAGGAACAACAACCCTTAACTCTAAACTAGCAGGTCACAGGCAGAAAAGACACCAAGGCACCTCAATACCTCAGCAGGGTTTACATGTCTGATTTCTGGTTAGCCTGCTTGTTTTAGCTGTAGTGTTTATATGTAAGGTTCAAACAGCACTTAGACTAAATCCCAAGTCTGCATTTGTTGGTAGCAGCCCAGCAACAATTAAAAATGCAAGCCAACGTTCTGCAGTAATTCATACATGCTTTGTGGCATGCCATGAAACTTTTTTTTTTCTTTTAGTAATGTTGCTGCTTACATCAAGGGCAGTGTTTACCACTGGAATGACATAAAACTCCAACATCTGTTCTCTGGAGGAGAGGAAAATGAAACAAAAGAATAAACCATGTTCTTCCACTCCACCCCTTCAAATTCCTTAAAAAATATAAAGGAATCTTTCTTGCCACTGAGAGCATCACTATCTCTTCCTTCACTCAATGAAAGAATGAACAGAACATCAAACCCCTAAAGTCTGAAGGCCACCTTTGCTTTTTCTTGCTGAGGATTGACTGCACAGGTAAATAGCTACCAGAGCTGCTGAACCTCAATCACACTAATCCTTTACACCATAAAATAACAGAGCTACAAAGCTTAGAAATTGGGCAGTCATCTGCTCTTGTACAGTAATTCTCACCAAGACGATCAACCAGTCACAAGAAGGTTTTTACTCAAAGCCATTGTTCCAAAACTGCTTTTTCAGAAACTCTGGCATGTCCCATAGTGCCTGTCAAATCTTCCCACAACCTAAGCCTTCCACATCTCTCTGTTCATGGAATCAGAAAGTTGGATGTGGGCTAGTCAAACACAGGAAACAACCTGTTTGAGACTGCACCCTACAAGTGAAGTGAATACGGACACAACCTCACTGAAGCCATGCAAAATTAAGCCAGAAAAAGCTTGAAGGAAAATGGGAGATTCTCGGCCTGTGAACTAAGGGCCTGCCCTTTCTACCAGGATGCAATCCAATGCAGCACAGAAACCCAAGCAGTGTTGCCACACAAGGCCAGACAAAGATTAACTGCACCAGAGCTTCCAACTTGTGTGTGTGAAACCAATTGCCCTGAGCTACAAGTTTGCACGAACAACCCAACCCTTTTTTGTGCCAGAGACATGAGTCCTCTTTTGTGCAGTCCATATTAGATCAATACTACAACAGCTCTCTTCAGAGCGACATCTGATCTTCTGACAGCTGGCTGAGCCACAGCCCAGCTCCGAGTTCTCCCACCGCCACCAGAGCTCGGAGGAAAGAGCTGGAAACCAAGTCTTTCAGTGCACCTCTCCTGAGACTGTGAACCGCAACTGTTATCTCTGCTTGAATTTCACTACTAAATTGGTGAAACTAAACCCAGACTTTTCTCATAAGTGGCTAAGAATCCCATGACAGGTTCACTTAGTTCTTTGGCTTCCAGCCAAATAAGCCAATTCCATCTTTCTCAGGTTGAGTGTTAGCTGAGTTCCTGAACCTACAATTCTTTTTTTTCCTGATACAGAGGAATAAAGCTGAGGAGGGAAGGCAAGATGGCACCAAATAGTTAAAAGGAGAAAAAAGGAAAAAAAAAAATTAAAATTGTAAAAGGATGTTTGCTCCAGTGTGTGAGAAACAGAGTTCATGAATAGGGGCTCTGTACAACATTTGTAGCTGAGCTCCTGCCACTGTGACAGCACAGTTCCTACCTCTCATAAACACTGCTGTAGCAAGCAAAAGAAACAGCAGACAAACATTTTTGACTCAGGAATGTGGCAGAGATGTTAACTAACCTTCCCTTCCGAGGCAGGCAACCAGCTGTAGTACTGTAGTTCCTCTCAATCCAAACACAATAGGTTTTACATTGTAATATTTGAAGGTATGTTATGATGTAAATTATTATACCACTTATGCCATGAAACTTGTGGTCATGTTTTGGTTGCACAGCAGGTGTGAAGCTGCTCACCCATGTCCACGGAGGCTGGAACACTGCACCTTGCCATTGGAGAAGAGCAGAGCAATAACCTACCAGAAAACCGTGCCCTCACCTTGCACTAACTTGTTAATAGTCATACCCTTAAGAGCTTATGCTTCAGAGACACCTCAAACAAGAGGAACACTAACTAGATCTAAACAGAAACCAAAACTGCAACACTGTATAAATGTCAAGAAAGCTGAACTCCATATTTAAAGCTCAGATCCATGTTTATTTCTGGTACAAATGCAGTGTCTCTTTCTGTCTTCCTACCAACTGATACCAGAACGCTGCTCCTGTGTCCTGGGTTGGCTTACAATTCACTGTCGTTATAAAAACATCTTCAAAGCTGTATAGTGCCATTACAAAGGACAGGAAAAATAAGAGCACCCAGTACTTGCCTTAGCCACTGAAGTGACTCCTGCTGTGACTATTTCCAAAAGTCTCATTTCAAAGGCCAGACTTCTGCTACCCCATATTTTGTGTGTCTTTGAGGCAACTTTTCCAACCTGAGTAAGTTGAAGTTAAATGTTTTTAGCCCTTTTACTCCAAGAACCACTTGGATAGAAGTTTGGGTACTCTTTATATCACAGAACAAAAGTGAGATGATTCATGGAGGTCAGAATTGTAGTTTTGACATCGCTCTGGATGTGCTCCAACAGCAGGGACAAACTCTGTGCCTGTATCCCATTCTACCATCATTACTTTATTTACCAAGGGCAAAAAAGCACTCTGGCACAACAGAAAGGCTAGCTGATGGAATCAGAAATTATCAGAGAATGCCTTAGGACACCAGGAATGACTTGGCCATTCACATAACTCAGTTCCTCCATTTAATCAAATCTTACACACTCAACTAAGACTGCAAAAGAAACAGGGGTCGTATATATAGCTGCATCTATAGAGAGGACATATGTCACCTAAGAGCAGCATTGAAAGTATTGACCAGATGGATATGAGCTTTTAGCACATTAAGCATGTTCCGCATTGATCTAGTGACCTGATGGCAAAAAGCTCCAGGTATTTCCTCACATGACCTCAAGGCACTGGTCCCACCTCCATCCCTAATGAAGCAGAGCACTTGAAGAACCATTATCATGCTTATACTCCTCTTGCCTCTGCTTTAAGGTCATTAGCTGGGTGCTGAACAGAATGCAGAATGAATTGCACAAAACTTCCCTGCAGCTTTCCCATACAGACTTGGAGGTGTGGTTTAAAAGCATGGCTTAGAAGCACATGAACTTTTATAGAGTTTAAAGGAAGCTTAAACACCTAGCCCTGTGTTTCAACTTGCATCATCAAGCAGGGTGAAAAAACCCCAAGATTATGTGACGTAGTGTAGTCCTAGCTGTAGCTGTTAGTCACATTCAAATTAGTTATAAATAGGAAAGGGGGAAAAAAGGCCAATAACCAGAATAAATTGGTATAAGCAGCTCTTACTCTGAGTTCCCTCACCACTATAAATGCTTGCTTAATTAGTTGCTGGAGCATGAGGCCTGTATTCTTAATTGCAGAAATCCACTAATATTCCGAGCTCCTACTCACAGCCAGTAACTGGGTTTGTTTGAAGGCAGGACTGTTTGTGCTTTCTCCTGCAGGAAGCCGTTAACGCTCAGTCACTTTCCCTTCATATTCTCTCCCCACTGACCCCAGAGGGACCATTCCACATGAAAGAGTTTTTCTTTTTCAGACAGGGATATTACAGCAGTGCGCCGTACACACTATTCAGTAAAGCCTTAAGTATCCAAGAAATTTATAGCTGACACCTTTGGAATTTGCTAGCTGTGGTTCCCATCTATACTAGGAGGGGTTTTCGCACAGATTACAAAACTATTTTCAGAATAATTCAAAAAGTCATAGTTCATATAAATATAGCATTCTGCTTGAGTTTAATGCATCTATTTTAATGTGGTTTGGTTTAAACTTTCACAAACATCCCAAAAACATACGCCCATGAAAAAAAGGAGTAAAGAGGCATATAAATTCCTTGGTATGTAAGTAATTTTACTGACTTGCATAAGAGAAAGCTGTTCTCAGATCCATTCGGCACTCGGCAAGACTCTCAATCTCTCTTACCCACAGTAGTATAATTTATAAATATAATTGATCTTTTTGTTCTTATGAGCAGTTATTTCCAGATTTGGGATTGGCCAGGCTTCAATCTAGGAAACAGGCTTTTCATAACAACCCCCAAATAACTTCAGAAGTCAGAAAATATCCTTGTTAGGAAAGGGGTGGATTCATCCTGTCTGAACTATCTGGCAGACCACGCATCCCATGTCTCCCCAAAATGTACAATGAATCCATGTTACAATTTCTGCAAGATTTCCAGCTGGGTGTTACACTGACAACCAGGGCTTTATCATAGCCAGTCATTACCCACGCAATATACAGGAGAACCTACTGATCAGCCAGCATGTTTTAGAACTGCAGCTGCACCCTTACTAACATCATTTATATTGGCATTAGAGTCCTACTACACCTCAAGTGTCAAGTCCTCCCCCTCCAACACTAGCTAGAGCACAAGGAAGAAAATGCTCTCTTCAAGAAGGCTTTTTGAGAGAAAGCCTCAGGGGGAAGTTATTTCCAAACGGAAGTAGTCATGCTGTGGACAGTCTGCAAGAAGATTTACTTCTGCATGTGTTTTATGGTATTTAGAAAACTGAATTAGAAGATCTTCACTTACAGTGTCTGACTGAATGACAGCAAATCTTTTCACAGTTACACAGTCCAATCCGAGCTCACTCCTTCAGCACATCCTGAGACAGTAAAAACCATACCGCACAACTGTACTTACGGTGAGGCATAACCTCCTAGTGTAGCACATGCACAAATTGTAATCCTAGATTTGATGCCCTGGCACATCCCCTGACGAGCAGTTTCACCTTTGCCTCTGTTTCTGCGTTTATAAAAAGAACACATAATATTCCAGCTCAGCACGGCATAGGGATTAACAGCTACACTGTGGAGGAATTTGAAGCAACAGAGTATGCACACATACACATCCCATGCATGTACTCTTCAAGAACAGCAGCCCTTACATACCTTTACTAGGTTACGGCTTTGTCACCTGTGGTTTCAAGACTGGGAAACAAATGGGATACAAACATTTCTCCATTTTTGTGCAGGCAACCTGTGTCATGGTTTAGGGTCAGGGCAGCCCCTCAGACCTAAAACAGACGCTCTCTGTTAACCCCCCTCCCCCCCAAAGGGGAAGAGAAAAGGAATAAGGGAGAGAGAGTGATTAGAAAAGGAAACTAGAACAGCTTTAAGAAAAAGGAAATGAATAATAATAAAAATGAAATAGATACAAATATATACAAAACCAGCATTGAGCCCAACCCCCCTGATGGTAATTCCATCACCATCCCCACTGATGCTGTGGAGCAGGCACTGGGAGAGTCCCAGACTAGGCTCCGCAGCAGACGGGAGCTGTGTTGAAGAGCTGGATTCTGGTACCGGGTTCAGGAACACACAGACCGGATCGAAGGCAGAACGGACAGAGTCCTCCTTGGGTGC
>WUAM01000227.1:900304-937382 GCA_024336885.1 Actenoides hombroni | reverse complement strand
CTCACCCAGGTCACTGATGAATATATCCAATAGCACTGGTCCCAGTACCAACCCTTTAGGGAATTTCAAACAGCCAAAGTAGGACCATTAGCAGAACCTTGAAAACAGCGCATGGCATTGCTTTGGCCAAGACAGCACAAAATTTTACCAACTGTAATTTCTAAGAAATTAACCACAAAACATTTGCATGCACTACTGTGGAGAAATACATCAACTGCACCTTTACAGTGGGCCATGCCTCAAAAACTGTTCTTATACTGGGAGTATATATCAAAGCATCCAGTTACTAATAAAATTCAAGCCAGCTCTTTTAAAGTCATAATTTCTAAACTGCTGTTAAAAAAAACAAAACAAAAAAACCAAAGTCAAAGATATTACTCCAAATAGCATACATTTTTATTTGCAGAGTGGGAAATAAGGGCAAAATCTGAGGTCTAGGTAAAGAGTGTTTGCAAACTTGTAAGCAGAAAAACAATATTACTATGTTATGAAGCAACTTTTGTTTAAATATTAACGAAAACCAGCCCAATGTCTAGTTTTGCAAAATCAGGTTAGTATAAACACAGACTCATGCAGGGACATATCTAAAGACAAATCCTTTTGCTTTTCTGACCAAAACAAATAAATAAAAGTAGGCGTAATCAAACCTGGTATACTAGCGAATCGGATCAATACAGTACTTCAAACTTACAGCAGCTATTTGAAGAGTTCCAGCTTTCAGCTACTTTTAGTTACTCTGTCACATTTAAGATTTTTTCACTGCACAACTACCCAGCCCACCAAATCGTTTGGTTCCGAAAGATCCACCTGGCTTTACAAGTAAGCACACCCACATACAAAAGGTTTCATATCAGACTACCAGGCTTTTAAATGCTCCACATGATAAGGATTAGAAAGAAGAATCAGGATACTGAAAATAGCTTCATATTGGTATTTCCCAACCAGTCTTTAAGAGAAACTAGTATGAGTCAAAGTGGTGAGTAGAAAAATGCCCCTTGCTCCCTGGTATTTCACAACATCCAGCACACACAGATCCACAAAGGATGATAAGCCTAAGCTTTTAAAAAGTGCTAATATTATAAAAACGATTTGGTAAAGCCTTTCATTCTCAAACAGTTGGTCTCTTGACAACGTGTCTCTGCAGCTCCTAAGCACACATATAATAAAAACCTCATCAAGAACAGATTCCTGCAAAAGGACAGAAATGTGGTTGGAAGCTGTGAAAGTTCACACTTCAGAAAAATCAAACTAACAAACTGCTGAGCCCTGTTAATTGTTTCTTTCAAAAAAAATAAAAAATCCAACCCAAACCCTAAGCTGTAAATAGCTTATCAGAGAGATTCTAAAGCTTGGACCGAGCTGTTCAACAACAGGCTTTAGTAACCTGCCATACATTTCTTACTTGTTAAAAGTATGTGAGTTACAATTTCTTTATTTGTAAAGCATATGAAATCTTAAGAAGAAATACTGAAATTGGAAGCATGCACATGCTTTTGGAATCACTAAGAAATACTTTTGTCCATTTTTTTTTGTCCATAGATAAACTCAAAAACTGAACTTATGCGACAGACTACCACAGAAACACACCCACTAAGTCAAGACCAAGTTAGTGTCTTGAGGCAGCTCGTTAATAAAATAAATAAATCAATCTACCTAGTGCTTGAAACAGTGTAACAGAAGGCAGAGCAAGCGTGTGAGCTGGGGGAGCGCAGAGTCAGCAATACCCTTCCAACGCTCTACCAAGCACATGGGTTCTCCACAGCAAAAGGCAGCTCCTAGGAATGTAGCTTTAAAGGAGCTGTATGCCTTAAAATGCTCTCCACGGGAGTAATGTGTCTTCAGGACAATGCCAGCTCAGATGCTCTTGTTTTCATGAGGCAAAAGAAATCAGTAGGACAGCAACAACGACTGGGTTGTTTGTGTTTGTTTGGTTTTTTGAGAAGAGGAAGGAGAGGAAGCACACAATTCCTTTAGCATATTTTATTTGTTTTATTGTTCCTGCAGCACATAACATTAGAGTGAAGCTCAAGCACAAAGTGTCCTACAAGGACAACTTCAGAACACCTAGCTCTGCTCCTGTGTTGGGAGCACAGAAGAAAGATACAGCCAGAAGGGCACTGAACCTCATCTTCTCCAGGGGCTCACAAGGGAACCTTTACAACACCTCTAAGGGTTTTCATTCAGTCCCTTAACAGAGAAGACTGACAAGTTACAAGTGGATGACTTCACAGATTTTTCTAATTCTGGAAGTCAAATTAAAGAACTGAGTTTGGCTTTCTTTCAAAACCAACTGAAAAGGTTAGATCTCTTGCAATTTTAGGTGAGACAAATTTAAGGGAGCAGCTAACAAACTGCTTAGCCTCTGCTTTCTGAAATATCATCCTGATGACTCAAAGCATGTATCCCAATATTACTGCTTTTTAAAAAAAGAAGTCTTTTCCAGAAGTTACTTATGCCTAACAGCACACGGAATAAACAGGACTCCGTTGCCAAAATCTTGGAATTTGCCCTCTACTAAAACTGAAGAGAACTGCAGCTAAGTGACTTAAGTGATAAACACAGACAGCCTCAGAGTTCCTTGGAATCCCAAGTTTTACAGCACCCAGACAAATCAATCTCTATCTTTTACTGGCTGTGTATAAAACATAACATTTACTTCAAGAAGTGCTTGTCTAGCAGTCTTCTGAATACAAAACAGAGAAAGTCACTAGCAGGGGCAGGAGAGGGATGAGAACCTGTAGTTCATTGGAGTTTTTTTAAAGAGTGTTGACCCATTAGAGCTAACCCACCCATTTCCAGCTGCTTACTGTATCAATTCAAAAGACAAACACAAGAAAAAAGTTGCAGCCTTTAGGAATCTAGGGCTTCTAATCATTAAGTCTAACACAGAACAGCAGAACAATAAAAAGCGCAATTGCGTGGCACATTTATGTGCCATGCACAGGTTATGGAATGTAGAGCAGTGTCACTGTGCAGTGACAAAACTGCATTCCTTAGGAAGTTAACAGCTTTAAGCTCAGGGTTCGTACATGTGGGCAATACTGAGTGACCTTCATGCCTTCCAACAGTCACTGGAAGGCAGATTTATTTGTAATCGCAAGTCAACTGTTTTGTTTTGGGGAGAAACAGATAGTTGGAAAAACAAAGGTTTAAACTTCACACTAAGTAGAAAATGCAGAGGCCAAAACGTTAGCTTTAAAAGTTGAATTTGAAGACTGTACTCCAAAACACAGAGTGGATAATATCAGAATCTCTGTGAACCCTGCCAAAATGGCTGTTTGCCGCTCTTTTCTCTTTCTTCTTTCGAAAGCAAAAGATGTTTTGATAATTCAGTTCTATTATAAAACAGTAGCATCTCTAACATACTCCTTTTGTAAAAACATGTGCTGTTTCAACATAAGAGATCCAATGGTCACAGTGGAGAAATAAAGTTCTATTGCTCATTGCATAATGGACATAATAGAAGACTATCCTTTTTACAACCAAGAAAACCCATCAAATTCTCATTTTAAACAGGTGCTGCTTAACTGTTATTCCCAATTTTCTCCTACGTAAAATAAATAATAGTTTGGAGAAGGCACCTACTGAACTGGACTGCAGTACCACAGAACAGGACCCTAGGACAGTATTATTAAAACAACCAGCAGCTGTTCAATGCATCAAAACAACCCCCAGGATACAATGAACAATAAATTCTGGTTTTTGTTTAACAGACCAAAGCAATAAACCTTAAATTATCTAAAACTTCCACATGACAGTTCTCATGCTACTGAAAAGCAAGTTCTAATTCAGATATTATGGAACTTCAAATTCAGATTTCAGACCACATTAAACAGAATTATTTCTGGACACAGAGAGACATAACGGAATGGGACAAGATTATTTTTCCCACACAACCAAAAGAAAAAAAAAAAATCAAGACAGTTAAGAAGCATATAGAACACACAGTTCCTGATGTTCCAAAAAAATGGCAAAGAAAATCCTATTTACAAGCATCTGAGACGAGGCAATAGATTTCTGGGTCTCAACTTCCTATGAGTTACAGTAAGGAATTTAACTGCTACTTCACAACCTGAAGGGTCCTTTTCTCAGGTACACATGCAAAAAAACAACTGCTGAATAAGATGAGACAGTTAAATACTCAACACACTGCAGATTAGAGTACAAAACTCCAAGAGAAGCACACAAGGCTCTGAGACAATTCATAAAACCACAAAGGTCTTTCTGTGAGGTTAATGCTTTGCTAGTCAAGTACCAAGGTTCACAAAATGGGTAAGTTTTTGTTTCTTTTTTTTAATTCAAATTTGAACTTCGTGCATTTTTCCTTACAACACTAAAACCTCAACAGCAACCAGACAGGCTGAAGATACTGTATTTATAGGTGTTTTCAAGCACCTTATTTTGTTAATAAGAGCCCAGAGGAAAGCCTGAATACTCAGCCTTTCAGATACATACTTGAGTTTGCTGCTCCTGGGTCAGGCAGCATGACAGCAATCTGAGCATACTACTTGGATGACTAACACTGAAACGGGTTGGAAACAGCAGCAATCATGACAGACAATAAAAAAGCCCGGCAACCACACACGCTTCAGGGGAAAAAAAAAATAAATAAAAAAATAGCTTGAAAAACAAAGCAAAACAAAAAAACAGAGAAAAAATTACAATGCTGAAACATACTTTCTTAAAAGCCACTTTTCACCACAGGGATTGTGTATGATATTAACAATATTCATATAAACAAAGCCTAATGCTAACATTTGCATATGCAAAAGATCTTGGACACCTTTAAGAATGAAACTTTAGGGCAAACAGATTACGAAGTATCGTAACAAAAACGCTGATATGTCAAGAAAGGTGTCCATATAGTTACAAAATAATGATCAATTAAGAAGACTGTTTCCTGAAATGAAAGACACAAAGGTACATTGAACATAATCTTTGGAAATCTTAATATAAGCCACTGACTTTATCAGAGTACTTCAAACAGAAAATTCCTCTGAAGCTTATAAAGAGACAACGTGGAGAAATAACGGGGTAAGAGGGGAGAAATACATCGAGTGTTCAACGTGGATGCACTGAGGGGTGCTTTAGGATGACTTTCCTTCTGTCCTGGCACACAGAAGAGGCAGACAGAAGGAACAGGTACAAAGTAGCTCCTTTCCCCACAAGATTTCATCTTGGGTCTCCCACAAAGATAAACAACAAGGAATATATTAAAGGGTGTTTAAGGAACGTTTACTGCAACATGTAAAAGACTATCAAACAGATTAGGAGGGTAAACCAAGGAAGTAAGCATGAGGACTGCTAGGCTGGCGTGCCTCTCCTCTCCTCAGTTGCACTGGAGAACAATTTCATCTGAAGGAAAAGGGGCACGCAGGTTAGGGCAATGCTGATTGCAAAGACAAACTTGAGTCTAGGATATGGTATAATAGGCACTAAGAGGTGGCAAGTGAGGTCTGAGATAAAGACTAAATGTTTACAAAAGAGAGCAAGCCGCACAAATCCACAGGCTTACTAAGAGGTCCACAGAGGCTGCAAAGGCAGAAGACCGGCTGAGGGTGCGGTGTAGTGGGTACGTGTGAGGGAAAGAGCAGCGTATTTGCCTGGGAAAGCATAGGGAAGGTGGAGGGCACAGCCTGGAGGACGGAAGAAAACAGGTGAAAAGGCTGAGGAAAGGTTCAGGGCAAGTTGGGACACAGCACGTTAGAACATGCACCGAAGCACAAGGAGAGGGACTCAACAGCAGAAGGGCGGCTCGAGAGAGAACGGGCTCGGGGGGACGGCGGCGGGGAGCGCGGCCCAAGGGGCAGCGGGGATGGAAGAGACGGCAGCGGGCCGGTACCTGGGCGTCTTGGCAGCGGCGCTCTCCCGGCGGTCCAGCACTCCGGGCACGCAGTTGGTGAGCTCGGTCCAGTCTGCGTGCAGCCCGCAGCTCCAGCCCGTGGAGAAGCGGGAGAAGAGCCAGGTCTCCCGGCGGTTGGGCCGGTAGCAGGTGCACTTCTTCTGCCCGGGCCGGCAGTCGCAGGGCACCTCCAGCCGCACGTTCTGCACCAGGTGGCGGCCGAAGGTGGTGCCGCCGGTCTTCTGGATATGCAGAAAGACGATCACGTCCTCGCCCTTCATGTCGAAGGCGAGCTCCCGCTCCAGCTCCCGCACGGGGAAGTAGTACTTCTTCACGTAGTGCGGGTCCGGCGTGGGAAAGAGGTCCAGCTCCTCCGAGTAGGTGCGGCCGCTGGGGGAACCCAGGCTCAGCCCCGGCCCCACGTACTGGTACAGAATAAGCATGAAGCACACCGAGACGGCCACGATCAGCAAGAACTTGCTGGTCCTCTCAACCATGGTCCTTCCCGCACGCTTCATGTGTCACCATCTCCCGGGGCTGCCAGCGCTGGGCAGACGGCGGCGGTGCCGGGGGGCGGGCGGCGGAGCCCAGCGCCTGTGCCAGCCGCCTCCCCCCGCTGCTCCCCGGAGCAAAGCGTCCCCGGGGGCGGCGGGCCGCTCCCCGGCTTGCCTCGGCTCCCCGCCGTCCCCGCCCGCGCCACCGCCGAGCAGCGCCGGGAGCGGGGCAGCCCGCAGCCGGCCGCTCCGGAGGGGCCGCGGCAGAGCGGCGAACTTCGGAGAGAGGAGCAAGAGGGGGGCGGACAGGCTGAACAATCCCAACTCTCTCAGCCTGTCCTCACAGGAGAGGTGTTCCAGCCCTCTGATCCTCTTCACAGCCCTCTTATGGACCTATTCCACCAGATCCATGTCCTCCACGTTGTGGGCTCCAGAGCTGGATGCGGTCCTCCAGGTGAGGTCTCACATGAGGGGAGTAGAAGAGCAGAATCACCTCCTTCAACCTGATGGCTATGCCTCTTTTGATGGAGCCCAGGATATGGGTGACTTTCTGGGCTGCACTCACACATTGTTGGTTCATGTTGAGCTTTTCATGAACCAGCATGTCCAAGTCTTTCTCCTCAGGACGGCTCTCAATCCATACTTACCCTTCCTGTACTTGTATTTGGGATTGCCTTGACCCAGGTGTAGGACCTTGCACTTGGCCTTGTTGAACTTCATGAGGTTGGCATGGGCCCACCTCTCAAGCCTGTCCAGGTTCCTCTGGATGGCATGCATTCCCTCCAGTGTGTCGACTCCACCACACAGCTTGACGTCATCCACAAACTTGCTGAGGTTGCACTCAATCCCACTGTCTTTGTCGCTGACAAATGTTAAACAGCACCAGTCCCAGTACTGGTACCCAAGGAACGCCACTTGTTACTGGTTGCCACTTGGACATCAAGCTGTTGATCACAACTCTTTGAGTGCGACCATCCAGCCAATTCCTTATCCAACAAGTCGTCCATTCATCAAATCCATGTCTCTCCAATTTAGAGACCAGGATGTTGTGTGGGAGAGTGTCAAAGGCTTTGCACAAATCCAGGTAGATGACATCAGTCATTCACAAGAAATCCTTGTGCACCATTGCTCTTGGAAGTGAAGGTCAGTTGGGCCTGTTCTTTATGGACAGTGTTACATATCTGCGTATTTATGAGCATGGAGGTGAGAGACTGAGATCATACCTCAGAAAAGCACTTGGCATTCTTGAGCAAGCTGAAATACGTATTATGGATGGTAAAGATGAGATAGTCTGAGAAGCTTGAACTAGACATATTTCTGTCCACCACTCGAAGACACTTGTCAGTGTTGCAAGGCAACAGTAGCATTCTAGCTGATCTCTCCCTTGTTCTGCATCTTTAGAGTCCTATGCAGCCTTTCAAAATCTTAATATTTCCTGGGAAAAGTAACATACTTAGGTAGATAATTTGGAAAACAGAAGGCATTTGCTGCTAGCAGTTAACTACTAAATTTACATCCTTGGGAGGCCACCACCATACACGTTCTCTGTCAATGCTGAGACAGACTTTGTTCTTGTTAGTGTTCAACTTGTGCTCCCAACTGTGGTGCAGCACTGATTTTCTCTGACACACTACATATACCTCTAGTTGTTTTACAACAGACTATTGAGAAAGCAGGTTCATAAGAAGTGCCTCATTTTATTTTTCTTCTATCTCTTATTTGATCTGTTTCATGTTCTCATGCTAGAACTTTATAGATAGCCCTAGCTGGTAGTTTTCCCCTCAACACTTCAATACTTGTGTACCATTGTACATTGTATTCTAGCAGCTGTATTTTATTTTATGACATCATGCATCTCACCGTAACAACCAGTATCTGAAATATCATCTCTTCCTTCTCTGCAAGACTACATGTGGGAAGATGCAGTTCACAGAAAATAAACAATGTATCAAAATAATATGGAGAAACTGTTGAAAGTGTCAGTGTAGTACAAGTGTAATTCTGTGAAAGCTCACAGCCCTGTTTTTATCCTCAGGTTACGTGTGGAGAAGAGTTATTGTTCTACATACTCATAGCCTACATATATGAGCTTAAAGAGCAACAGTGCCTAAGCGAGGACTTGTGGGTAGTTTAGAACTCATAATCAGCCCACATCAGATATGTGGCAGGCTCCTCCTGGCTCTGATCTAGTAAGTGAAAGTCAAGAAAGAATTATTATATATATTCCAGTAATAGCCACTTATTTTGGGTCTCAACCAACACACTGGTGGCTAACATGACAGCTGATGCTCAACAGTCATTCTGGCCCTCTGGCTCAACTGGAAATCATTTTGAGTGACAGGAAGCAAGCACTTGTTTAAAGACTGCTTGCTTTTCAAGAGAAAGGCATCATTAATTGACTCAGCAATGATTTTAGGAGGCCAGAAAGAGGATGTAAGGTTTAATGACAACATTTTTCCTTACCCTTTTGAGTTTACCTGTTTTCGTTACACATAGCTGAAACTGATGGAGATACCATGTAAAGTAGGTGCAACATTAGCGGTTAAGATCACTAGAGGAATAACAGACCAGATCACTACCTCAAAGTCAGCTCAAAGACATGACCTAGAAATCAATTACTGGACTGAGATATGGCCTATAGGTTTGGTTTTCCACATCATGGTGACCTGTGGAGAAGTAGTGTATTCCTTTGGTGATTGTGCTGATGTATGGAAAGAGGTCTCTAACACTTGTAAATACAGTGATGGGAGGTAACAGAACTCAACTCTGACTGGGGAAAACAAGCATTCCCATAGATGCTACTGCCTTGATCACCATGGGAAAAAAGTCAAGTTAATTTATACTGTAGCAAGGCAGCTGAATGTGTGCTCCATATATGTTCAGATGGTACATTAGTTTGACACTTAGACAGGGAGAGTGGTGCAATACCTCACTTTCTGTATTGAATTCAATTATAAACATGTTGTTGTCTTTTCCACAGGGAAAAGTATGTGCCTTTTCCACAGGAGTGTCCACAGCTCCAAAGGATAAATTTTTACTAGCAACTTGCAGAAGAAAGAAGTCAGCAAATTAATTAATATGGTTGTGATATTACCGAATACCTGCACTTTAGTTATGTTGCATCCAATGTGCTCAGTTGAAGACCACAAGAAGGTCCCTCCTGTATGCAGGCATTGTTTATGCACATAAAAGATGACATCAGGAACATTGTCTAGAAATACTTTCTGATTACACCAGAAAGGTGGAAATGGGAAAATTCTGGCACATCCTTGAGAAGTTCTTGACTACTCAGTTTCACACATAGTCAAACAACTTTTTAAAGTTCTTCTAAAAATTGCAATTAATTTGAAAAGGTAAAAAGAAAAATCCCTGTCAATAAAGAATGGCTTTTCACTTGTATCAAAACCTTCTTCACTTGACTTCTTTACCTTGTAACAGTCTACAGTAAGTTGTGATTTCTAGTCAGCCTGCACTTCATCAATCCCTTTATTTCAAGTGTCTGTCACTCATTTTATGGTAAATTAAACCAATTAAAAACATTACACTGAAAAATAGTTCACCATAGAAATAGTTTTAGAATTAAAGATTTCTTTATAGTAGCTTCCTTGCATGAGTTGCTTCTGTGCAACCAGATTCTTCTCAGGCATTTGTGATCTGTGTTCTGTGTTGCGTTTGGGCAAGGTGAAATACTCATTCTGCACCTCATGGAATGCTTTTGTCTACAAATCAAATCAAGAAAAGGCCACTGCTTTATTGTTGCTAAGGAAGACAAGAGGAATGGAGTCCATAGCACAAGTATTACATTCTTTGCTATTATTTCAATTATATTTACTTCATTAGGAGTTGCAGAACTTCAACCATCAGTGTTACTGTAGGACTCAGAGAGTGCAGTGTGAAGAGGGAGCCTTGGGAATCCAATCAGTAGAACAAAGGTATAATAGAGATTGTTCAGAAAACCTGACGGAAAACAATTTAGTCAGTGATTTTTTTCTTTTATATACTATCAAAGAGAATTTTTTCACTGAATACTTGTTACAGTGTTGGGGGAAATTACAGTTTCTGCTGTAAATTAAATAATGATTTCCTTAGTCTTGGAAGTGCAAAACTGCAATTATACAATTTTTGTAAATGCTTGAAAACATCTTTTTTAACTACTTTTAAAACAGATCTCAGTACATTTAGCATCAGCATTACATGTCCTCTTTCAAAGAATGGAGAGAAACAGAAGCATCCTGAAAATCTTTCATAGGCTAACTTCATTTTAGTCTCTCCCTGAAGATTTATTCATGTAATATTCCTGTAATAAACTGTTCTTCTCAGGGAGATACATCAAGGAATCACTCTGGATTAATTATTAAGGGTGCTGCTCATGTTGCTTCATGGTCTCTAAGCAGTGATATCTTCCTTTAGAAAATATGGTATCTTGACTTTTTTCGCAGGATAAGAAAGAAGGAAAAAAGATAATAGTTTTGATAGTGCAAAAGTATTTCAAAGTGCAACTGAATTATAGATAGTATATAAATTTTGGAATTTGTCATCAAAACAGATTTAATGACTCACTGCATTTTCCTTTGCATCTGAAGCTAATAACATTGTTAGTTACCTATTGCAATGGAACACAGCTAACAATTTTTCTGGGCCATTTGCAAACTTGTAATTCTCGTTTTTCATATGCCTTTGTCCCTATTCTGCAATTTCAAGACATGCGAGTTACCAGATTTGCTTTTCATTTTATATTACATTATTCTATCTGTGTTTGTAGCATTAAGTCATCAGAAATATCCTACACAGCTAAAAGGCAGTGGAAGAGCAAATCACGAAGTTGATTGGTTTTAACTAATCACAGTTAAAGGGAAATGGTGCCACTTTTGTTTACATGTAAGTGCCGGACCTAATTTCTTCTCTGGCTCTTTTCCAATGTTGTTTGTTGGAAGCACAAAACAATTGAAACTGCAAAGCTCAACACTGCTAATAAACATCTGATGACTGGGATAGACATAGAAGCTGGGTGAAGATCTGGTGGTCTGTGTTCTCATGGCACCAAGGAGAAGTGGGGAATGCAGTGAAGGCTGCTTATCCCATTCTCACACGTATCATAGCAGTTATTTGCTCCTTGCATAAGCTACCAAGGAAGTCATAAATGTTTTGTGCCACTGATAAATGCTGACCACCAGGAACAATTGCTTGACCAGAGTCCCACCCCTACACTTTGCTCAATAGTAGTGAACAAAGTATAAATATTATCCATATTTCAGACCTAATTTGTGGGATGAGTATTCAACACCAAGTCGTAGGGACACATAGACAGGTTTGTTCTGCTCACCCTCTCCAGAAGGGATGCCTTTTGGTAAGATTTGTGGCCTAAGCAATGCCAAGTGGTTTTCCCCGGGAGATTCCAATTGTGACTACAATTGTGTGTTTTGGAGCTATATATAGCAATTCTGCAGTTTAGTGCATTTATCACTGGCAATCTCTATATGTTGCAAGTGTAAATAAACCATACATCTGACAGCTTCTAGTGAATGTAACCAGACCTATAGTTACAGCAAATTGTGCTATTTGTGCATCTGACTAGCTTTTAAAAGCAACTGGACCTACAGTGGATGGGATGTTTGTGCATCTGGTGTTGGACCTATAGCCACAAACACTAAATTGGCATATCTATTGAGAGATAAGTCCAGCCACCCCTAGCTGCTCTAGGATCTCTGAGGATCAGCTAGAATGCAAGGGGATTCAACTCTTACCAAATTCATCTAACACTGCATGCAACAATAAGGGAAGAAGAGGACATGGACATGGTTTAGTGGTCATGATAATGTTGGGTAGACAGTTGGACTTAATGACCTTAAAGGTCTTTTGCAACCTTAATGATTCTATGATTCCATTATTCTAGAAGAGTGATGAAAATGGGCATGGGAGAGTGCTGTTAGGAAAAATTACAGGACAATTTCAGCAAGTTTCTGTGAGAACATGGCTTATACTTTATGATGGTGTTTCACTTTTATAGTCTCCTGTTGTGAATTACGAGCCTACTTACCACTGTTTTTCTTTTTTTTTTTTTTTTTCTTTTTCTTTTGGTTGTTGAAGATTACTTAAATAACCTTGCTGTGTTTCTCCTAGAAGATAAAATTCAGAGAAGTCTAGCCTCCTCCCATGCCAGATTCTGAGTTTTCACAGAAAAAAAACAGGCACATGTTTTGATTGACTAAGTAAGGTGAAGAGAGCTTTCTGTCATGTGGCATGTTTGCTTGCTTTTTTTTCCCTAGCAAATGATTTTGACAGTAGGGAAAAAAGTGTGTAGGAAAATAACGAAAGGTTGGTGAGGAAGATTGTAAATACGCTCATGTCACTTGCAGCTGGGGTGTTGAAAAACACATATACCGCCTAATTGTTGCTCAGCTTTGTGGGATTGACAAGTAGAACATCTGTGTTTAGGTAACATAGGTTTGTGAAGGACTCAATGCACCTTATTCAACATGCTCAAGATTCCTGACCTGGTGTGGGAAAGAGCTAAACACAGTGGAAAACTATGCCTGCAAGAATCCTTGATATACAGGTGAAAGCAGCATGTTCAAAAGTTTTTTTGTTCTCTACCAAGCACTGAGGTCTGCAGTGCCTGCATCCCTGCATTTGTGCCTCTGCCCAGGTGCTGCTGCTGAGATCCCCCCAGTTATCAAGGTAACAAGAAATCTATTCTTTGCTTTTCAACCATGGTTGTTCCTGTGTCCTGTATGTGCCAGTTCAGTGTAACTCAATATGCAGTTTGTCTCACTGTTAAATTCACATTCAAACTGTGTGAATTCACACAGTTAAATGAGTAAACTTATTATTTTACAGTTAAACAAATTCTTTACTGTTAAATGATAAGCTGTTTAATTCACATATGAAACAATTGACTTGCAGAGTTACATTTTCCCCTGAATTTGGCCATGCGTTTAACTGGTGTTATCAGCCAGGGTGGTATCTCTAATGTACCATGAAACATACACACAGACTTACAGGCAGCATGTCAGTGTGGTTTAACAACTGCCTCTTGCAGCAACTGCACTAGTTTACAAGCCGCCAGCATAATTTTCCTCCTTTCTACATCACTATTTTTCCCTCCCCTTACTATCTGTTCATTTAACTATTTGCAGATCTACATGATAAACAAAATACAGAAACCGATCAAAGCAACTTTGCCAAAAAATTGTATCAGAAATCACTGCCTTTCAAATAAACATTTTTGTTAATACATGGCAGAATATAGCAGATGCTTTTATTGAGTTATTCTGCAGATTTGTCTTCAAGATGCCTATACCTTGACTTTGTGTTGGCACTAGTATTTACACTGGGTATCTTTTTTGCACTACATCCAAGAGGAGAGCTTGTCCTTTGGCAGGAAACCGGCACAGATTCACCTAACGGGATGGCCTCATAGAAATGCAACTGAGGGTCAGTCCCTGCCGCTGACCAAATATTGGTCGCTGCCTGACGCGGGAGTATAGGCCTGTCGATACCAACCGGACCTGCCAGGCGGGGCGCTGCATGCGCAAGCTGCGAGGTTGGAGGCCAGGCCTCGGGCTGGGCCCCGAAGACGTCTCCGTCCACTGGCGCAGGCCACACGCCTAGCACTGCCCGGCTCTGCAGCGGGCCACCAGGTCTCAGGGAACCGAGAGACTGGACAGCCGGGTGGCCTCCCGCCAACAACAACGTGACGCACCGCCCTTCACCCGCGCACCCCGCTTTTCACCGCTCCCAGCAACATTCTTGGCTCTGATTGGCGCGAGCCCACAACATCACGCGGATAGCTCCGTTAGCCACACCGCCACCGCTCGGTGATTTGCTTTACCGCTGGGCGGTGCTCGACTCTCATTGGCCTAGGCGGGGCGCCCTCCCTTTCCGCGATGATTTCTGTAGTAGGCGGAAGTAGGGAAGCTGCAGCGGCTCGGTGATCCGTGTCTGTGCTGCTTCTTGCTGCTATGGCCGACCTGGAGTTCTTCGGTATTCAGCAGCAGCAGCCGGCGTCCGCCGCCGATAACGGGGCGCTGGACGCCACCGAGGAGGATCCTGCCGCCGCTTTCCTGGCGCAGCAGGAGAACGAGATCGCGGGCATCGAGAACGATGAAGGTTACAGCATCCTGGAGAGCGGCGAGGTGCCGGCGGCGCTGCAGGTTCCGCAGGGCCACGACTCGGGTATGGCAGGCTCCACTCCACCTCCCCTTCCGATAGCCGGCGGCCCCTGCAGAGATAGGCACGGTGTCCGGCGGCTGAGGCGGGAAGGTAAAGGATCCCGGCCTGGCGGACCTTCGTAGCTTCTTTTCCTCGGAGGCCTCGCGGCCTGGAGGAAGGGTGTGCCGGCGGGGCCCTCTCCTCGGCTTTCTGCCTCGAGAACATGCCACCGGCAAATGGGGCCTGGCTGTCCGGGGATGGCCCCGAGGTTAGGTCTAGGCCCTGCAGAAATGCCGTTTTGATCGTTCTCTGTGTTCACTGCCTTGTTTTAGTTATTGCCGTACTGCCTCAGAGGGATAGTGTTTATATCTCCTACAGACGGCTGGAAGTCCAGGCTTCCCGAAGTGTAGCTAGTTGAGAATACCGCTGAGTAACGTGATCTCCTCTAATCCAGGAGCCTGCCTGAAAGGAAGATAAACTGAAAGCAGGATAAGTCAATATGTTGTGTTCTGCTACTTGTGTTTCTTTCTTCAGAGGCAGTATTCTTACTCTTAAAGTGTGCCTTCAGTACTCAAATCAGTTAATATTTAATTTTACAAAGCCTTGAGCCTTTTTTTTCCTTGGTAACCATTGTACGGAACAGTGAGAAGACTGTCACTGTTACCTTCAGAGGAGAGTGGATGCATATGCTGGGAACTCACAGTTAGTCTAACAGTAGCTAAAGCAGCCTGAATGAACACTTCTGATTACAAAAGGTTTCAGGTTTTTAGCTAAAGTCTAAGTGGAAAGGAGTTGTGAATATAGGATGATGCTGTCCTTAGCTGCTTTTTCAACATCACTGGATGACTTTGCTTGTACTTGTTGCTGGGTCCATGGGAACATACCTGCTCTCATGTGACATTCCTTTGTTGCTTCAGGAAGATGCCGCGCTTCTTCAGACCAAGTTGAAGAACTTTGCTCCCCATGTTGGAACATATTTAGAATTAAGAGTTAATTATGCAGCCTATTTTCTGAAGTTACTAATGTATCTTATGCATGAAGATGAGGTTTCATAGTTATCTCTTGGAATAAAGCCCAACGAGATAAACTGAAGACCTGCTGCTTCCAGTGCTGCTTTAGTGGCAGCAAAGCCCTTAGAGTCAGCTACTTCATGAAGTCCAAAACACAAAGACTACAACTTCCTGTAAAAAGGCTGTTTGTAGAGGAGTAACTTGCTCAAGTACTAGAACATGATGATAATCATTATCAGAAAACCATCCTGTTTTGATACCAGATGTAACTTGACTTTTGTGTTCTATGTATAGTGCAGAGACAGACCCAGTGAACTTCCCCTCTTACTTTTAGAAGCCTCAGACAAATTTTATACTGTATATGGTCTTTACATTGTGAACAGACTGGCACATTAAAGTAGATGTTTGAAGACTGATTTCTTTGGGGAAAGTCCTGACACTGGCGTTTCTTACTAGGTGCAAGAGCCAGCTAGAGCCATGCATTCTCTACATATATACCGTGTGGCTATTGCAGAGTGATTCCTTGCCAGAAAGTCAACTTAAGTATTGTCTTGATATGTAAAAGTAGTTCTTAAATTGCTTTTCAAGAGTGTTTTCTCAAATCATGTAAGTTTACTTGCCATGGAATGCAAAACTGTTATTGGAGAATTTTCTCTAGAAAGATGGTCATAAAATAATTATGATAATATGATCTAAGGATCTGGGAAATCTAGGTGTGATCTATATGTTATGCTTTCTTGCATGCACTGGAATTGCATTTATTTTCTGGCCTGTTAAACAGGAATAGCAGATTGTGCTTGTGGACTTTTGGTGGTCCCATTTTTTAACAGACCATCCATTTATTGACTGTCAGAGACTGTACTCATTTCCTCCTTATTAAAAAGTGCAGACTGCAGCAGTGCAAAACACATGCTGACAAATTGAGTTGACTTGTGTGGCCATTTGTGTTTGAGATTTCTTATCTCATCAGTATCATAACAAATATCAGACATCTCTAGTCTCTAGTGCATATTAGTTTATTAAACTGTTTTGTAATTATATTAGGAGGAAGCAAATTTCTTCTGGAAATAGTACAAAGTATTATGTAAATTTTTAAGCATCATGAACAGGAATTTGTGGATTTACTTTTTTTAACCATAACCTTTTTGAACTCCTTATTTCCAGGTTTGTCTGATAAACTTTCTAAATATTGGCCAAAAGTTGTAGCTCTGGCAGCTCTCAACTGAAGCTTGAAGATCTTAACTTCAAATATTGTGAGAAGCAGTCACCAAATTCTTGAAATACACTTGTAAGAAACTCAGTGTCTCATACAAAATAACCAGTTTTTAAATTCCAGCCTCTTACAGCTTAGACAAATACATGGACATGGGTCAACTCCATGAACTGTTAATATCAATATCAGGAAATTGATATTAGTTTATATTTCTGTTATTGTAGTCATGGTGGATAATGGGTGAGTATGGAGGGAAATAAATAACAAGATTTTGCCAGCCTCACGTGTCTGCCTCATCACTTTTCTACTGACCTGAACCAGTAGACCATTTATCATGTAAATGGCAATCCTGTTCGAGCTTCCTGGGCATGTGGAAACTAGTCTTATTTCCATTGAAAGATGAAGCGTAATCACTGCTTCAGAAAATAGGAAGTACTGTGTAAGCCCAGTAATACAGTACTGTTGCCTGGTTATTTGTAACTTTTGTCTTTTATGAGGTTTTTTTTTTTTCATTGATAAATGAATGCCTGCATTTCTTTACAATCAAATTCTTAATTTTCTCCAGTCTGACAATACTAGGACTTCACGCTGTAGCAGTTCACTTGCTAGGGTAGGAGTGAGTTCAGGTTCAGGTGTATGACTTCTACAACATCTATGTCAATATAAAAACCTTGTGACAACTTGTCAAGTAGCTTTTTTGAGAGAATTACATTCAGAGACAAGCAGTTTTGTATCTGAACAAACAGGGAAATCCACACAAGTTCAATGTAGGCTGTCTCGTCTCAAACATTGCCTTCACAGTTTCAAGCTCTGTCTTAAACTTGAATGAATGATGCTTCTCCCAACTTCCGAGGAGACGCATGAGCCTCTTTAACAACTAAACTTAACTGCATTTGGTGGTTTGTCTGTAAACCACATTCAGTAGCCTATCAGGGGCTGAATATTAATTAGATTAAAAATTGTTTAGGAAATACTTTTTTCTTGCTGTCTCTCTTGTTAGCATCACATAAAAATTTGTTTGTGACTATCTGTATTTTTTCTTAATCGCTTGAACAGCCTTTGTTCTAGTTTTTGCTATGCAGTCAGTATCTCGAGCCTTCAGAGCACCCTAAGGTAGCACTGAGAAAGGTATAATCAAGGGATTGTATCTCTAACTTCTATTTGCTCTCTTGTGGTGATACTGCATTATTATGAAGCTCATGTCAGAAAAGCTTTTTTTTCTGTTTACAGGAGAACACTGCATTTATTA
Source organism: Actenoides hombroni (assembly GCA_024336885.1). Lineage (NCBI taxonomy): Eukaryota > Metazoa > Chordata > Aves > Coraciiformes > Alcedinidae > Actenoides > Actenoides hombroni. The sequence continues at coordinate 919,423 of WUAM01000227.1, read as the reverse complement.
GAAAATTACAGAATCTTTTATGGCACAGCATTATTGCAGAAAGAATAAGGTGTGGCCTAGTATTAATCTATTGAATATATTGAAAATGAAGGAATTCTAATGAATTTTGGTATGACATCAAGTTAGAACTAAATCCCAGGGAAGAAGCACCTCCTGACTTACTTGCCTATATTTTGCACACAGGCATGACAAAGAGCTATGACTAGAAAAACTATTTCTTCCTCGGTTTCTTACATAGTTATCTAAACAAAAACTTTGGAGAAGATTATTCTTTCTTATTATCTTATGGGTGAGAGGTAGGTGGAGGGGAAGTGTGATCATTGTGCCCAAAAGAAATAGAACAGGAAACTAGGCATTGAGTGATGAAGTTACTTAAACTTATGCCAGAATATATTAAATTTGGTTGTGTTCTTCTGTTGCTTTAACTATAGCTACTAATTCACTTAAAGTAGCAATGAAGAAGCAGGGTACTTACTGTTTAAAAGAGGTACTGAAAGTAGATCATATGAGTGTCAATGTATGATCATATTGAAGTTCGTTTCTCCTGCATGAAGATGTTGTCCAAAACAGAGCTGGATAGGAAGAGCTCAGGAGGAACTAATGTGTTAGGAAATAGATGGACTTGTGTTAGAAGAGCTGCCTCTGACCGTTCTGATACTTACTGTCTTTTGCATTGAGAGTATGACTTCAGAGAGTGAACAAGGCTAAGCAAACTTCCTTTTATGCTGAGTAGTACTGAGTCTGGTATTAATATAAGTAGTTGCTTTCAGAGTAGTTGAGCATCATTGTGACAAGCCTCTAAAGAGATACACTGACTTGTAGGACTGAAGTGACAAAACTGTTGTGGTATTTATCTTCAAGCTACCCAGTCCTTTTGTAAGCTGTAGTACATGTGGAGGGCATTGATTCTAGCTGTCTGTTTCTGGCAAGCTTGGCTGTCGGTTTCTCTTCTGTGAATGCAAGGTAGCTGATACAGATTATCCTTCCAGACTCTAAAGATTATCTGGGTTGCTGTGTGAAAGTTCTTTTGTAACTCATGCTGACTATAGGGTAATAGAATTGCAGATGTTTGGACATGTGCTTTGCAACAGTATCATCAGAAATAAAACTTTGTCTTAAGTTCAGAAGCAAGCACCAAAGAATATGGATCATTACTTACCAGAATAGTTCTAAAAGTGCAATGTTAAGTTCAGAAGCTTCAAGATGCAATACTGTGGTAGAACTGGATGGACTAGTAGAGAGCTCTCATTGCTGATGAAGATGGTAGCAGTAACTAGGCTTTTTCTTTGGGAAGTCAGGTATGAAATTTTCCTGTGAACAAAGAAATCTGATACACAATGAACATTGATTACTGATGTAAAGGCTGTCAAGCAGATATTTTTTAAAGAGATTGGAGAGCTGATGTGAGAGAATGTTTGTCTATTGATCTTGTTCCTCTTAGCTCATTTGTATTAGCATGTGACAGCATGCTGCTAAACTGTTATTTCCTCTTCTGCTTGCAGTATGCTTAGTCAGCATGCTGACTCTGCATCTTCATCACAAGTTCTAGAGAGCTCAAAACAGATGAGAAGTTTGTTTTAATATTTTTAATACTTCTGACCTGGGTGCCCTCTGGAAACACTTAGCTCTGTGCCATTTAGTGACTGTTTCTATACAGAAGAAAAGTGTCCCTTAGACAAATACATCTGTTTTCTCAGCTGCAGCCCTCAGGAACGATATTGTTCCTTTAACCTCAGCAGACTACCAGCCTGAGTACTGAAGACCTTAATGAATGTTTCTCGGTTTGACAAGAAAGCTTGAATCATATTAACACAGTTCTTGGAAGAATATTTAAGACTTATTAGCCCTCTCACTTAACTGGTGATTTAGTGCTTCCCAAGGAGTCTCTCTCATAAGACAACTGCCTTCCTTCTGGAGATAAGAACTACATATATCTAAAGATTAGCCCTTTTTGGGTGTTGTAGCAATGAACTTGTGTCTCCAGTTTGATTGTCTGAACATGTGAATGGTTCTCTGCTCTTCCAAGGTAGGCAGAGTGGGCAGCTGGCTTATACAAGCCGTTAACATCACTATGACTTATAGGCACTGCCTTGGCTCTAATTCCAGCTGTGTCACAATAAGCTGAACAGGTGCAGCATGCAATTGTAATGCAGATGGGCTTAAATTGAAGGATAGTGAATCATAGAATCACTAAGGTTGGAAAAGACCTCTAAGATCATCAAGTCCAACTATCAACCCAACATTATCATGACCACTAAACTATGTCTTGAAGTGCCACATCTACAGGGTAAGCATGTTTTCTTTGTAGGCTTTAGTCTTCATGAACCTATTTAGTAGAACTGTTAATTGTAGCTGTAACTGCCCAAGTCAGCATGTGCACAGTGATATCTTAAAATCTGCTTTGAGGGAGCTTCCAGATTGATAAATGATGTGCAGAGTAGCTGTTGTGAAGCGGACAGATGCCATTGACTTTATGTACCTCTCAAACCACTTTATTTATTTTTTTTGGACTCCCATAACTTGTAGAGGAGCTGCAACCAAAGTAGCTACCATGTTTCAGATAGAGGAGTCTACTTAAAAAATACTAGGTTCTCGTAACTGAAAAGCTAGTTTTTGTCAACTTTAGTCTTCCCCTACTGAAGTAATAACTATGTTCTCGAAGACTAATATCTTCTAAGTTAAGTACCTTGTTTGAACTGATGATCTTACAGTCCTCTACCTAATATGGTTAATGTTTGCTATTTAGGGCTCAGGGGTAGGGACTTAGTAATACTTGCCTAGTTCTGTGATAAAGAAGTATAAAGAGTTTTCTGTGTGCCATTAATGTTACTAGCATGAAACCAGGGCATGCGTAGCCACAAAGTAGAGGATATACATACAGCAGCATAATGCTTGTAGTTTTAGATTAATTAGATATCTTATTTAAGAAGGTGGTGCAACATAACTTGATTTTTCTGCTTATTGTTGGGTGATTTTGGTGTCATTTCCTCTTTCACTGAAGAGTGTATTAACAGTATACAGTGGCAGAAACTGTGAGTAAGAAATCAAGCAGGAGGCAGGAGATCTGCATGGATGAGTGAGTGTCTTCTGGAAAACCTCAAATGGAAGAAAGAAATTTACAGAATGTGGAAACCAAGACTGGCCACTTGGGAAGAAGATAGGAATGTTATCGGAGAATGCAGGGATGCAATGAGGAAAGCTGAGGCCCACCTGGAATTGAATCTGGCAAGGTGCATCAAAGACAACAAGAAAGGTTGGTTTGGGTTTGTTTTAGTATATTGGCAGAAAAAGGAAAACTAGAGAAAATATGGGCCCGCTGATGGACAAGGTGAGCACCCTAGTGGTGAAAGACACACAGAACATGGAATTAGTGAATGCCTTCTTTGCTTCAGTCGTCACTACTAAAACCAGCTCTCATGAATTCCAGACCCTGGAGGTAAGAGAAAAGGTCTGGAGAGAGGAATAATTTTCCCGTGGTAGAGGAGGACCAGATTAGAGACTGTTTAGACAAACTGAACATGCATACATCTGTAGGCCCTGATGGGATGCACCCATGAGTGCTGAGAGAGCTGGCAGATGTTACTGCTATGCCACTCTCCATCATCTTTGAACGGTCATGGAGAACAGGAGAGATGCCTGAGGATTGGAAGACAGACAGTGTCACTGCAGTCTTAAAGGTCAAGAAAGATGATTCAGGAAGCTACAGCCTGGTTAGTCTCACCTCTGTCCCTGGAAAGGGGATGGAACAAATCATTCTGAATGTCATCTCAAAACCTGTGGGAGAAAAAGTTATTGGGAGAGGTCAATACGGATTCACTAAGGGGAAATCATGTTTGACCAATCTGATAGCCTTCTATGATGGCATGACTGGCTGGGTAGTTGAGGGGAGAGCAGTTTGTTATCTGCCTTGACTTCAGAAAGGCTTTTGACACTGTCTCCCATAACATTATCATTAGGAAATTCATGAAGTGTGGGTTAGATAAGTGGACAGTGAGGTGGATTGAGAGCTGGTTGAGTGACAGAGCTCAGAGGGTCATGATCAATGGTGTACGGTTGAGCTGAAGGCCTGCAACCAGCTGTGTTTCCCAGGGCTTCAGTCTTATTTAACATATTAGTCAGTGACCTAGGTGAGGGGACAGTGTATCCTCAGCAAATCTGCTGATACACAAAACTGGGAGGAGTGGCTGACACACTAGAGGGCTGTGCTGCTATTCAGTGTGACCCAGACAGGCTGGAGTGTTGGGCAGAGCAGAACTTAATGAGTTTCAACAAGGACAAATGTAGGTACCTGCACCTAGGGAGGAACAACCTCATGCATCAATATAGGTATGGGGTAGACCTGCTGGAAAGCAGCCTGCAAAAGAAGGATCTTGAAGTCCTGGTAGATAATAAGTTAACCATAAGCCAACCATGTGCCCTTGTGGCCAAGAAAGCCAATGGTATCCTGGGGTGCATTAAGAAGAGTGTGGCCAGCAGGTTCGGGAAGGTTCTCCTCTACTCTGCCCTAGTGAGGCTACATCTGCAATAGTGTGTCAAGTTCTGGGCTCCCCAGTTCAGTAAAGACAGGGAAGTACTGGAGAGAGTCTAGCAGAGGCAATGAAGATGGCTGGAGGACTGGAGCATTTCTCTTATGAGGAAAGGTTGAGAGAATAGGGACTGTTTAGCCTGGAGAAGACTGAGAGGGAATCTTGTCAGTGTCTGTATGGAGACAGACTCTTTTCAGTGGTGGCCAGTGACAGGACAAGGGGCAACAGGCTGGAACAAAGGAGGTTCCATCTAAATATGAGGCAAAACTTTACTGTGAGGTTAAAGCGATGGGACGGGCTGCCCACAGAGGTTGTGGAGTGTCCTTCTTTGGAGATACTCAAAACCCACCTGGATGCAATCCTGTGTTATGTGCTCTGGGCAAACCTGATTTTGTGGAGGGTTTGGATTGGATGATCTCTAGAGGTTCCATTCAATTCCAAAGATTCTGTAATTCTGTGAAATGCTTGCCTGATAAGTTTATCCATGGTAGCATTATGGGTGAGAGAAAGGTGGTAACATGACTTGTGCTATCATGCAGGTCTGTGTTATGTAGCACTGTTCCAGAAAGATGCCTTGTTAAGATTTAGTGATTCTTGAAAATGTTTGTTTTGCACAGTATGGAGATTCAAATCATTTCACAAGCTCAAATGTTTGTCTCACAACTGACATATGTACCCTATGGCTGTTTTGTAATAAGACAAAATTTTAGGGTTCTGTGGCAAAGGTGTCTAGTTTATCCTGTTCCCAAGGCTTTATTGCCAGTGTCTGAGGAAATAATACTTAAGCTGAAGTATGAAACTGTGAAACACGGTTCACAGAAGGCAGGTTATCAAATAAAGGTGACATTGCTTGCAGTGTTAGGTGCATCTGTTGAGCTGATTAGGAATTAAGGAGTAACCAACTTAGGATAAGAATTACGAAGTGTTGGCTGCAGGACTGTTAATCTTCCATGTAGAGACAGGAAAAAACGGGTAGAAACAGTGAGAGTCACACTTCTTAATCTATGAACAGTTTTCTACTAGTCAGGTTTTATAAGACAAGGAGGATAAAGTGGAAGTAACTGTAGAAAACTGTCAGTAGCAGCTTCTCAACAGTATCAGCTCTGTTGTTTATGTAGTCTGAAGTATGATCTCATGATGAAGAAATGACCTTGTAGTACTGGTTCTGCAGAACAATGGCTTTCTTGGTTCCTTATGCCTATCAGGAAAAGTGAAGTAATAAGGAAGTGACCCTGCAGAGTATCAAATAACGCTCATTTGCCTAACTCTCACATTAGACACTCTAGTAAAGCTTTCCATACAAGTTACTTAAATCAGTAAATCTGTCTGTTCTGTCTTTTCTCAAATGATTAAACTACAAGTACTTCTTTACAGGTGCTGTTGATGGTGTGGTTAATGGACATGTCTATCAGGTAAGACTGAAGTATTCTGTACTTAGAATTTCTCTTCTACTCGTGAGAACTTTACATAGACTAATACTTCCCATTTCTTGTCTCTAATGTACTTTTCTGTCAGCTCTGAAGAGGAACTTCTATTTTGGTAGAATAAAACTGGTAATGCTTTTAATATGTCCCTCCTATGAATTTAGAGGCAACTTCAAGGAGCAGTCCATTTTGAATTATGGCATAGGCAGACTAAGAGGCTCTGTGGTATGACTTAATGTTGACTGGCTTATTAGCGGAAAGCATGCTCTGACAACCTAGTTCAAAGCTGAGTTTTCTGAATTGCTTGTTCTTTTAGAATAATTCATATGTCCTGGTTGTCTTATCAAGATTAGTTTTACATGGAGCTGACTGAAAACATATGCTTCTTGGTGACAAAGTTTCATGAAATCAAGCTGCTGGCTAAGTAGCTCAATCACAGTATGAAAGCATGTTAGTTATGGTAATGGCAAAAGGAGGAGATACTCGCTTTTATTAGAGTCAGGGAGGTATGGGGCATGCTAAAGCAATCACTTTGCTGTAACTGAATTTCACACCAGTTTGGCTAAGGCATTGTTATTGCTTGGTATCAGAGTTGGGTAGCTCTGATTAAATGAATGCCTGAGAGGTGTGAAATGTATGAGCTACTTCTTCATAGAGTTTTCAGTGAACACTGAGCTTTGTGGAGACACAAACAGCTTTCGCTGCTGCTAACATTTTTATATCTTCACCATTGCTGTGAGATTGATGGGAAACTATCTTACTCGCCTTTTGTGCTTCCTTATACAACAAGAAGTAGATGAAATATTTTGATTTATTTTTTCCAGTTCTAAATGACCAGCCGCTTTTGTTGATTGAACATTCCCTCAATAAGGAAGAGCAGACTGAATGGGCTATATGTAACATTTGTCTTAGCTACTTGTAATTAGGTTGACCCGGGTCAAACTGGACAATTTATTTGTTTTGGGTTGAATGTAAAGCCTGGTGATGTTGCATCAGCCTAGCTCCTGCTCTTTGCATTAGTTCTTCATTGAGGGCTACGGAAGGTCCAAAGAGGGGCAAGATGCAGCCAAATCTGTCATTGACTGCAATCCATCTGGTACTGTCAGGAGTGGTATTTCTTAGGTTTGTTAAGAGTACGGTGAACCAATATAAGTGGTTGGACTTGGAGTATCATTTCTGGCAAAGAGCACAACATTCACTAGCTTTGAGAATCTGGTGTATTAATGATAGCCCTTCATTTAAAGCTTTTGAGCTATAGTAATAAGTATGATAGAACTCACACTGTTTTGATGCTAAAGTGTTGAAATGTGTCTTGTATTCTAAGCTGCATAGAGTAATCCAAGTTTCGTCTTTACTGATAATAAAAGCCAACATTCTTTAAAGTTTGTAAATGTCTCTGAAGTAGACAACTAAATTACAGAGAATGTTTTCAACTCCTATGCACAAAACCACAAAAAATTAAATAAATAAATTTACTTTCACAGCAAATATTTAAGGTGAAAGGAACTAGAGCATCTCTAGGCTTACCAATGCATAATGAGATGCTAGGCATTGTCTTCTGCTTTCATCAGATGTAGGCCTCTGGGAGGCAGGTTTTGACTTCCCAGTCAACTTAAATTTGTTTTTGATCTCTGATTGCTAGAGGCACTCTTATATTAATTTGCTTCAATCCTGCAGTAATTTGTGGCCAGGTGTTTTTCATGTTAATGGTGGAGGTGGGGTATAGCATCAGATGAATGTGTTATGTACTCAGTTCAAATAGAGTCTAATTTTATGTAGCTTGTAGGCAGTTACCTGAAATATTCAGCTGCAATGTATGAATTATTACTATTCCTTCCCTTTAAGGAGAGTAATGGTCCAACAGACTCCTATGGTGTCATATCCCAAGTAGATCAACTGCAGTCAGAACCTGAGAGTATTCGTAAGTGGAGAGAGGAGCAAAAGGAACGCCTGGAGCAACTTGGTAAGGAGGATGTTTGTTACAGTAGTTCTTGCTTGTGTGTAACTTAGTGACAGCTGCTTAAGCAGTAGAATTCTCAACTATGGCTTTTGGCTCTAGGGAATCCAACATGCTGCTTGAGTTTGAGCAGCAAGTTTGAATGAGTCTTCCAGTCAGCAAACTTAATATTGGTGTAGGAGTCAGTAAGCAAGTGGCTCTCTGAACCTTAGGAGTATTCACATGGCTTGGCCTTTACTTACAAATAAAATGAAAATGAACAGCTTTTCTCAGAAGAAAAGAGTGAATAAGTACTGCAGCTCTCAGCACTTTTTTCAAAAGATAAAGATTATAGGATCATAGAATGGTAGGGGTTGGAAGGGACCTCTGGAGATCATAGAGTCCAACCCCTCTGCCAACACAGGAACACCTGGAGGATGCCACAAAGGAACAGGTCCTTTGTGTCTGGAGAAGGAGACTCTAAAACCTCTCTGGGCAGCCTGTTCCAGGACTCTGTCACTCTCACAGTGAAGAAGTTTCTCCTCATGTTGAGGTGGAACTTCCTGTGTTTCATCTTGCTACCATTACCTCTCATCCTATCACAGGGCACAACTGAAAAGAGACTGGCCCCTTCTCTTTGACCCTTCAGATATTTATAAACATTAATAAGATCCCCTCTCAGCCTTCTCTTTTCCAGACTAAACAGCCCCAGAGCTCTCAGCCTTTCTTCATAAGAGAGATGTTCCAGTCCCTTAATCATCTTTTGCTCATTTTGTAATTGCTGAGGCCATCTCTTGTCACATGGGTCTTAACCTAGTAGCTAAATTAAGTAATGGACTACTAACTACTAAATACAGCTATCAGATGCACTGATACTTAAGAGCCTACAAACCACTTACACAGGGAAGGAGGCTATGCTTGTTTACTTTACCTTCAGTAGAGTATGATTCTCGAGAGAGCTGAGCTTGTTGTTCCTCTTCTGGGCCAGTTACAGCAAATGAGCTTGTTCTGAACTGTAGGCTGGGTGTAAAAGCATGCTGAGTGCCAGGCTCCCTCACTTTGTCTAAGCACAGAGGCTTCATGAGCTTTGTTCTGGCACTAGCATGGCAAGGTGACTGTTTCTGGTTTTGAACAGTTTGCTGGCTAACAGGCTTACTGAATCTGAATTAGTCTACAAAACAACTATCCTAAGCTGAAGAGGACTATCCCAGTTATGCAGGGCAGGAATTCAGTTTAGCTAATTCTCTGAAAATTTGTTATTCAGAGTACTCATTACCTAAATAAAAAAAATCTCCTAACCTGTATCAGAGTAGATAAAGCAACTGTCTGCACTAGAGTGCCATCAGCTGAAACATTAGTAAGCTCCAGCTGGAACAAATATAACACATCAATTCTTAAATCTTCAGATGTGAACTCACGAAAGCAGGAAGTAGAATGGAAGGAGAAAGCAATTAAGGAGTTGGAGGAGTGGTATGCAAGGCAAGATGAAAAGCTCCAGAAAACAAAAGTCAGCAACAGGTAAGGTTTCTCCAGCCATCTGAAGAGTTGTGCTACTGCATATCAAACAAATGGGGGAAGGAGATTAAAATACTTCTATGTGTTAAAGCACTAGTTCTTTAGAACATTGAGGTAATATCTCTTACTAGAAATGAGTCTCCATTGGTAGACTATCTTTTTAATTTTTCTTAGAATCTAGATTAAATGTCCAAGAAAAGCAAGAGAAAGCATTAGATAATGAACCATAATTACTGAAGATTCCTTAAGACACAAAGTTTGAACATGGACAGAACAAAGTTTTAGTCTACCCACTTGTTTACATTCTCCTAGCTGCACCAAGTTCAGTGACTGTAATTACCCACCTTGAATACAGCAATCTTACTTGTCTTCAGAAGACATGGAAGTGGCCTTCTAATTAGTCTTTGCAACACGTTATTTCATTAGATATCTTAAAACTTTTAGCCACTTCCTTCATAAGTGTTTGAAAAGTTAGCTGACTCAGTTCTGCTAGTGAAGAACTAAGTGCTGACTGTGTTTATGTTGGGTTTGAATTGTCTAATAATGGGCCCTCACAGACAGAAATTAATGACTTGGCTGCTAGTCTAGTAAGCTCCTACACTTTTTTAGAGCTTCCCTGTGGAATACTGACTTCAAGCTACATGTAAATGTGGCAACACTGACAATACAAATTAGATCTCTACTTCTGACCTAGGGTTGCCAGTGTCCTTCTGTCCAGGTAATGACATGAAACACTATTTTTCTTACCAAAATAACCATCATGTTTGTCTTCATTGAGTCCTGCATAGAGTCTGCGTCTTTCCAAAGGAAGAAAGGAGGCCCACACTTCCTATAGAATTAGGGATTTGACACTTCTGTTCACTGAGGTACAGTCATTTCATTGGGCCAAGAAAGGGAAACAGGATTGACATGCCTCCAGTTGGTGACCAGAGCTCATGATACCCCCATAGGTTTGTGTCCAGTGTTTGAGTGAACGGTGTGCATTCTCAAGTAGTATCCATTTAAGAAGTGTTGCACAGAAGGAGTGTTTGGCATTCTCATCAGCCTGGTGAAGTGTCTCTCCTAACAGTAGTTTCAGTCCATTGGAAGTAGCCTAACACTAGGACTCTAGTCCTAAACTAGTTGGTCCCAGCTTCTAGGATATAGCAGAACTTTTGTGTTATCCCTCTGACCCAATGGCTTAATACCACATTCTATGTGGTAGCTGTTTTCCTGTTACAGTAAGTAAAGGTGATACAAAGTTAATGTGCTTGTTAAAACTGCCTTCATCTCTATTCTGTACTTCTCATCCTAATCTCTTTTTTCCTGCCTCCTTGCCTGCCTGTTGGACTACTTGCTACCTAGGGTGGCAGATGAAGCTTTCTACAAACAACCCTTCGCTGACGTGATTGGTTATGTGTATGTTGCTTAACTACTAATTCTGTTTGCTAGTTGACTAGGTAATGAGGAGGACTAGAAGTAGTGCTAGATGTCCGAAGGTGCTGTCTGAGTAATCAGGGTAGTATAAGCTAATATAAATAAACAGCTGTTACTTTTTGGACTGGCACTGATTTGTAGTGTTAAGTGCAGTTTTCCTGTATGGATCCCATATACTGCACAACATCCAGCACTTTCAGATTAAGTTGTGTAAAATATATACTACTGGAATTTTGGTAATGACTTCATTAGTCTTTAGATTATGAGTTTTGCAGTTGTTTCTAGGTCAGTGAACACTGCTTATCAAGATGCTTGGCTGGGTATGTGGGTTAGTGCCTGCAGTTTCACATGGCTGCTGTATTTAGTTCTAGTCATTTCCACAGAGAAACACTAAATATTTAACTCTGCATTCTGTGTAATAGCCATTGAGCTCCTGACCTGTGCACATTTGCCTACATAATTAGAAAAATATTCAAGCAATGCTTGTACATAAATCTCTGCAAGTTGAGGAGTGTAAAAAGGAGTCACCTGATATAAATCAAGGTAGAAGAGGTGTATGCATAAGGAAATATGATGCTGTTAGAGAACAGATGAAAAGTACAAGAAGATGCTATTGGAAAATCAGCATTAGCTGCTGGGAGAACATTTATGGGCAACTCTGTGTACTCATATTGCCAGCCTAATGGATCAATGAAAATACAGCTAAGAGTTTCAAACCCCCGTGGAGTATACTCATTTCTGTGGGGTGAAAGCATTGCAATGTTCTTTGGCTTGTTCATGTATGTTAATTTCTTCTCTTAATTTGTAGACTTGAATTTGAAAGATGACCATATCACAAATTCTAAGGTGACACTTTTAGAAGGTGTATTGTTGAGCCATGGTGTGGCTTTGAGTGCATTAGTATTGAAGGTCCAGTGTGGAATTCATTACCTAACTGTAGGTGGATATAAATCAAGACTTGTGAAATGATGGATTTACAGGTGGTGTTTTAACTATTTTGAAGTATCATGAAATTGATTTTGATAGATTTTTCCAATAAACCCCTTATTTTCATAAATCTAATTCAAATGTGCAGCATAAATGCTGCAGAATAAAATTAGTGGTCTGTTTCCTGGATGTAGGCTAAACTACTAGTGCATGTTAAGCCAGCTGATCATCTGCATTAAACTCATTCTCATTTTCTGTATCTGACTTGAACTTTCTCTCCTTGTTTCTTCTCTTCACCTTTAAGCACAAACATAAATCATCCTTGCTACAGCCTAGAACAGTTAAGTAAAAAAACCTTCACTGCCCCTTAAGTGTCATGTCACATAAGTAGCAGTGTTGTAGTGACCCTTGTCTTCAGTGGTGTCTGTAACCTTATCATCCATGTGAGTAGTGCTAAACCCTCATGGGAGAGTCATCTTTACTGTTTTTTCTGTATTGCTTGTTGGAGTAGATGGATTTGGTTTGATCTCTTACTGCTCTTGCATGCAGGCACTAGGCCCCCCAGTTCATGTAAACTAAATGCTGGAGTGTTATCCCTGCATTGAAGCAATGGTATTGGCGGGATAGCAATACCAAAAGCATACAGCTGGAAAAACACTGGCACTAACCTGTACATGATGCACAAATCTTCCTTAGAGTTGTCTCAGGGTGAGAGCAGGTGAAATGCATTTATCCTGTGAGCTGACCTCAAATGAGTAATCCCCTATCCCAAGATACGCTTTAGTCTATAGCACCCACAACCATGGGATTCACGACTTAAATTCCTTTTGAGTCATGCTTCTTCACTGCAGCATTGGGAATCATCAGCAGATAGTTTTATGACGGTCTGTAGGCCTTCTGGCTGATTTAAATCATCAAATGGCATCTACTTTAACACGTGGTTGCAGGGAGTTGTAAATTTCCAGCTGGCAAGTGTCCAGTGTAAGCCATCAAATGGTAGAAGCTTAACTGGTTAAGACATTGACATTTCTCATAAATAAAATGCCTACATAGGAGTATCTTGTTTTCTGGCAGTTTATGTGGTTAATCCTTAGGCAAAAATTCTTAAACCTTCTTAAAACCAAACACCTGTATTCCAACATTTTACACAGCAATCCTCTGCACTGCTTGTGCATAGCATACTGTTGCAACCTAACTTCATGTCCAGTGTTGGGGCAGTGGGAGCTTAAGTAGCCATAATATCCACAAACAGCTGTCAGGTTACAATTCTAATGAAATATGCTGAAAAAACCTACATCCTGTAAGAGGGAAGAAGTGCCTTATATGTTGGGCATTAACACAAGGTGCATTGCATTGCTTTTAGGGCAGCTGAAGAAGCCTTTGTGAATGATGCAGAAGACATTTTTCCAGGCACTGAGTGGGAACGTGTGGCTCAGCTCTGTGATTTTAATCCCAAGTCTAGTAAGCAGGCAAAAGATGTGTCCCGCATGCGCTCAGTCCTCATCTCACTCAAGCAGGCTCCACTGGTTCGCTGAAGTGGACAATGGAAAACACTACAAATGCAGTATCTTAACCTTACTCAGAGAAGCTATGTTTTCAGTAATTGGATTGTTTCAATGGTTGGGATTTTTTTTTGTTTTTTTGACCAAACCTCATGATGTATGTAGAACTGATCATTGTTTTATTGCATGTTCTTCTTCATGTTTCCTTCTTGGTCTGAAATGGGACAATTTCCAAAACTGTGCTATTATGCATTCAGATGTCACTTCACACCTTACTGATATTAAAGATCTGTTAAACAGCAAAATGTGTTGACTTTGGATAAATTAAAAAGGTCTCCTGCTCCCTTTCAACAAAATGTCTTTGAATTGAGTGTGATTGTTAGTGATTTCAGCTTGCTGGTGACTGACCAGCCAGCAATGTTCCTGATCTCTTAAGAGGCTGTCCTGCTTGTATCTAAGCTGTCTTAAATCTCTTGAGAGCTTTAGTTTTAAAACTGCTTTCCTATCCAATTTATCATACAAGATAGAAGCTCTAGAGCAGCAGGCTTGTTAAGGAGCTTATCTCACTTCTAGGAGATCTGAGGACACTGCCTTCTACAGGTAAGCAGTTCTGTGTAGTTTTCTATTGGCACTCCAACTGAGAGTCTTGGTCTAGGAATACAATACAGGACACTGAGTAGGTAAAGCTTTTGATATTCTACTGTATAATCCTGCCATGTATTCAACACTGGCTTTATGTGCAAAGTCCAGTTGTGCAGCAGCTGTTTGTGTGTCTTGAACTGTGTACTTGTCCTTACTGACTCTTGCAGACACTTTTTTTCCACCAGGGTGGTGGACTGAAGATTTGGAGGGCAGGAGAAGGCAAGACTTCTCTTACTGTTGCTCATCTGCTGGGTTGGAACAGTGTCTGCCAAGATGGTTCAATGTGAAACAAACTGATACAGAAAAAAATTCTCGGTTCTGCTGCTGCCTTGGCTCTCTAATCTCACCCAGCATTCACAGGGGCTGTATTCTAGCCTTGCTCTGGTAAGACTTACCTTAGCTGTCTATCTTGTAAGAATAGCCTGTTCATTCTCATATATAATTTCAACATTTTTTTAACTAACTAGTGTGTAGCAGAATTGCTTTAATATATTTAATGTAAAAACTGGAAGGTTAGTCCAGTTTGAAAAGGGCTGCTGATGAAGAATCAAACTAATATGTTCTGGGGAGTTGCTGCACAGCAACTACGTTACTAACAGCAGTGTCCCTTGGTTCATAAAATAAATAAATAGTTGCCAGTTGGGCTTCAATAGTTAAGCTGTACCTTACTGTTATCTATAGTGACTGGAGCTCTTCTTGTGGTTGCAAGTGTGTTCAGAAGCTGCTGATGCTGCTGATGTTGTGGTTGTCATGAAAATGATATACTACAGGTAGGAAGCTTAATTCCATGGAAGATTAAAGCAGGAGAGTATTTTCTGAACTGCACAGTGGTACCACAGGTGAGTTTAATATGACAGAAGCACAGAGCAAGTCTGTAAAATACTCATACTCAGTGCTAGCCTTGATGAATTATGCATTCACCTTTATTGAAAACTTCCTTTCTTCTACTCACCCCAAAGCTCTACAAACAAAGGCTTATAAAATGAATTGGTAACTTAAAAAAACCCCTCCACTGCACTAAATATACTGTTTAAAATGTTAACTTGAATTTACTGAAATTTGAAAGATCAGCATGTTAGAGGGGTTCCTGTACACTAAATTATGGAGTTGATTAATGACTATATTGTCCTATCTCAGTAGGATATTTTCTGTGCTAATGGCATGGCTTTGAGCTGCAGTTGAAGACAATGGACAAAAATTCTCAAATTCAGGGCCAAAGCAGAAGTTTACAGGAGTTAAAGCAGTATTTCATAATTTGGATTTGCAGGGGCTAATAATGTGTCTGCAGGTTTTTTTGTGTGCACCAGCTAGCTGGAACACTTAACAGGCAGCTCTCTGGGTTTTGGTTATATCCTCTAGATCTTGTGCTAAGATTTTGAAGATTCTCTCTTCTGCTTTAATTTTATATTCAAGTATTCTAGCTCATTGTCCCCCTTCTACCTCCTATATCAGTTCTGTCACAATTACGGAACGGCTGAGGTTGGAACGGACCTCTGGAAGTCATCTGGTCTTACAACTTCCTGTTCAAGCAAGGCTGTATAGAACTGGATGCCCAGGACCATGTCCAGATAGCTTTTGAATGTCTCCAAGGACTGAGATTCTGCCACCTCACTGGACCACCTGTGCCAGTGCCTGGTCACCTTCACAGTGAAAAAGTATTACCTGATGTTAAAGAGGCATTTTCAGGGTTTCAGTGTGTGCCCACTGCCTCCTGTAATGGGACACCACTGATGGCTCTGTAATCTTTTACCCTTCAGACATCTGTATACATTGATGAGATTCTCCTTGAGCCTTCTTCAGCCTGAACAGTCTCAGCTCTCTCAAACTTTCCTCAAAGGAGACAGATGCTCTAGTTGCTTAATTGTCTTTGTGGCACTTCATTGGACTCTCTCTGTTCATATCTTTGTGTTGGGGAGCCCAGAACTGGACCCAGCACTTCAGATGTGACCTCACCAGTGCTTTACTCAGACCTTGTGTTTGAGGATTATTTGAGATACTTAGATCTTGTTACACTGAGCAAAAGAATACTCAGCTTTATTTGGGCCAACCTGAGCCTTTGTCTTTGCTTCTGAGCACTGATTGATTTTTTTTAATTTTTATTTTTATTCCCACCCCACCCCCATCCCCCCCCAGATGTCAGCATCTGTCACTTTTTGTGACTTCATGGAACAATTCTATGCTACCTCTGGCCTAGTTGAGTGTACTCTTTCCTCTGTTTACTGGCCTTAACTTTTCACTGTTGCTGCTTAACCTCCATATCATGTAGCTGATGCAGAAAACTGAGTCAGTCAGTGGAATCTGGAAGTAAACTTGGACACTTCCTATTCTTCAAACAAAACCCCAGGTGCATGTATGCAAAGATCTCATGCAGCACAGAGAGACTTCTGCTGAATACACCCTGGTATGGAACTTGCTTTGTTTAGGCAGCCAGCACCTAGTCTGTCTGAAATTATAATGACCACTTGTAGAGAAAAAGGGGGATGGAGAGGTCATGAGTTCATTAGAAAGCAGGGAGCCTGAAAGTGACAGCACTGCATCTACCCTGAGGAACACAGGTAACAGTTTTAAGTAGACAAAAACCAACATTCTATGGCTTACCTGTTTCTTGATGATGTTTTTTTTAATGAACAGCTGGTAAAAAGGGAAATGTATAGTTTCATAGCTTATATTTTAGAATTGACAAGGTGGGTGTCTGTTGTGTTTGCCAAACGAGGATTCCTTCAGTAGTACCTGTCATGTGGGCAAGCTTGTTCATCTGCAGAGTGGTTGTGCACTTATGGCACTGGGCAGTAGGGTGCTTAGGACTGCACCAGATCTGCAGGATCCTCAGATGTTACAAGGTAACTGACAACCCAGATGTTTGTGCTGTGACTTTGTAGGGGATGGTCCATTTAAATTTTGGGTATGTTCTAATGGAGAAAGAAAGAGCTATTCAACACTTTTCAGTAGTACTCAAAAGAGTGTTTCATGAGGTTTTGTATCAGTAATGCAAGTTTTACTGACAATTATTTATGATTACAGTGTTGCAATGCCTTTGTCTACAGTTAAGCACACATTTAATCTTGGGCTTCAAGTGCCCATTCAGCGCTTACAGTTGGTTATTATGCACAGAAGTTTTACCCAACTCAAGGCATGAAGTATGGACAAGGTAAAATCTCACTAGTTCTATTTAAAAAGTGCTGTATTCATACTTATCAGAGTGTTGTGAAATTAAAAATAAAGGAAACTTTGGAAAGAAAAAAAATAAATTCAAACTTTTACCTTAAATAGCCTTAATATACTTCCTGCTTAATTAGGCAAAAATTTGGCACTTCATTTGCATTTAAAATTTCAGTGAAATGTGTTTCATTCAGGAAGCTGGAAGATCTAGTATTGAGAACACCTACAGATACAGAGTTGCAGCAATGGTTATCTAATAGTGTAAGTGTATCAGTACTGGAACATGTTGATCCATTGTTGCAGCCCTCCAGCACACCACTATCTCTTGTTGCACTGCACTGGAGAGCACAGTACTCGCTCCCATGTCTGGAATGTGCAGGTGCACAGGGGAATCAGGCAGTCAGCCAGTCTTAGCCAGCTCCTTGTTGTCTGGCGAGTGCTATCAGGAACCAAACAACAAAAGGACATCTCAAGGAGGGGATGAGTGAGCTGAAGATTGATGAAGTAATGACAACCAGAGGTGCTCCAAGACCCCCATGCATGCACAACAGGGGGGATGACTGCTGTTAGCCACTGTGGGTGGAAAAATACTGTTCAGCCTCTGTGCATGTGCTGGCCATGCATGCACTGACGCTGGAGCAGTTTCCACACCCCTACCAGGAGAGCTATAAGTAGCCTGCTGCGGCGGGGTGATGGGGATGAATATTTTGGAAGGTCTATCTGATGCACATGTTGATCCAGGGGATGCCCTGTGGAAGGCATTAGGACCTACCAACTCCTCTCCCCGAGCACCGTGCTATGTGTCCTTCTCCTGTTCGGCGGTTTGTCTACCACCTTTGGGTTGTTATGTACATGCGGATGTTAGGTAACTAGTTGGATTTGCTATGAATAACATTGCTTTTGCTTATTAGTTGTGTGTGTGAGTGCTTGAATAAAGTTGCTTTTGCTTACTAGCAGTATATGTGAGCACAATCCTTTGTGAAATGGGAATCCTTCATGAAGCTGGGACAAGTAAGGCAAAAGTTGTGTGGAGATGTTATCTCTTCTTAGACTAATAGAGAAAAATTTATGCATTCCAGAATGAAAACCTTTCTTCAACTAGCAGTAACAGCCTAACAGTAATTTGTGATTTATTAAGGACACAACTGCTACCTGTGAAGTCACAAGGAGTGTTGTGAACAAAAAAACGTTCTCTCAATTATGAGTAAAGCAGAAAGAACTGGCTCTATTACTTGTCATTGCTTGTATTACTCAGTGCCTTGCTCCATCTGAAAAAAACCAGCCATTTTTGTTTGATTCTATACCAAACTGCAATGTATAAGCAGGGAGTGGTTTGGACACCACAGCAAAGTATATGGTTTAGTCTTGTTTTGCCTGAACTTTCTAAATGAACCATCCTAGAAGTGGTAAAACTGTATTTGCAAACTTAAGCAAGGCTTAAGAAAAAACTGGCTTTCTGTCTCTTCAGAATCTCATGAACATTTTTAGTTCTTACTAAAATATATTGTGCCCATTATGCAAAGCATCTGCTTTCAGATTATGAAGAAAACATAACTTGGTGCCAGACTAAAACAAGTGTACTAAATACATCGCTTTAGCACCTACACTAGACTGACAAAGCACTAATTCTAATAGCTGGTTCTGCATTTGATAGGAACTATTTTCCAAATTCCATCTGGAATGACCCAAGAGGTGTACAGTCCAGTTGTTCTGTTAATGCCTGTGACTTTTCCATAGCACTTGAGAGGGACACAGCAGTCAGGTTTCACTGATGCAGATTTAATCAGAGTATAAACTGTCTGCCCCTTACTGTCTAACAGTTTAACTAACAGTTTAGATGTTAGCATTATTGTGATCCAAACTTGAGATTGCCTCCACTCGTAGTATGTCCAAGTTTCTGACAACATGGACACTTAAATGGAGAAGGGACAATGCTTCAAGACCACCAAGACTGAGAAGGTTGTTAATTCTGAGTAACTGGATGGCAGATCAAAAACTCAAAACACTGAATAACTAAACTTGCTGCTCATGAGACCAAAAAGAAATTCCCAACCTTGTTGCTGTACTGGTTA
>WUAM01000227.1:822716-847951 GCA_024336885.1 Actenoides hombroni | reverse complement strand
AAGATGGAGCTGTCCACGCCCAGGCTGAAATTTGGGGGTTGCGGGCGTTATTGAGGTCACGGTGCCCCTGGAGTTGGCTTTGTTGCATCCCCCGGATGCCCGGCCAGGGGGTTATGATATTTAATGTTGACAGCGCCCAGGGTGGGTTCCCACGCTCTCAAAGCCCCGGTGTTTCCTGGCCGGGCTGGGGATACTGGTGTCCAGCCCCGTGGGTTTGGGGCTGGGGTGGTGCTGCCTGGTGTGAACTGGTCCCTGGACGTGCCTCGCATCTCGCTGTTGTCCCCATGTCGTGCTGAAATTGCCCCCTTGTCCCTTTCATCAGCCTTTTTCTGTGCTGCCTCTTCTTTCTCTTCCTAAAACTGCATCAGGCGGGGCGTGGGGCTGCCCCCCTTGCTGGGGTTTGATTTTTGCCTTTTGCTGCCGGGTGTTTCTTTGTTTTAAGTCGTAACTTCAGAGGCGTGAAAATGGAAGTTTTCTTGCCAGGTGTTTCCAGGCACGCTGCGCGCTCCACCTGCCCTTCCAGATCGGGGCGATTAAACCCAAAAGGAGGAGCAGAAGCAGCTCACTTCAGGTGAGGGATGGAGATTTCTGCCTGCATCCCTGCCTGCCACGTTAGCACAAGGGAGGATTTGGTTAGGAAAGATGATTTTATTATTATATATATTTTTTTAACGGCTAGAAATGCAGTCGTGGCGTTCGCTGGCAGGCAGTGGCTACCATCACTTTAAAGGGAGTTTCTCCATCCATTTGCTGGTGGTACCACCACGCAAGGTGCAGCTCCATTTGCAGCGAGAGGCTGGTCTTGCCTAGAAACGGGCTCGCTGGAAGGAGCGGCTGAGATGATGAGCTAAGCTGTCGCTTCAGCGATTTGCATGCAGCGTATTCCTGAGCTGCCCCTGCCTTCAGCTGCCTGGATCTGGGCAGATGTCTCACGCGTGTCCGAATGAGTGGAACAGAATTCACTCCCGAGGGTCGTTATTTGGTTCTGTCGAGCAATGGCTGCCCTCTTACATCCGATGCAGGGGTTTTGCCATTGCTGCCAGTGCCTCAGATCTGGAGTGTTTAATGGTTTTCCTTCTGCAGTTCAATTTTTCTGTCTTTTTTTTTTTTTTTTTTTCCTTAAGGTGGTCAATCAGAACAGGTCTCAGTTGGGCGTTCTCAGGCTGCTCAAGAGAAGGAGAATTAAAATCTCATTCTCTCTAGAAATGGTCTAAGCCACTTACACTTTGCTCCCTCTTGATATGCAAAGTGCTTGGGATTTTTTACCCCAAGATGTGCAGCTTAAGGAGGAAAACAAGGTGCTGGCTGACTTACCTGTAGTGCACAGAGCTTTTCCAGGCAGATAATTCACGCCCGATGGAAGCATTCAATGCAGTTGTCTCATTCTTTCTCTAGGTAGAGTAATGGTGTTTGGGAGGAGGTGTGTGGCTGTGCTGAGCTCCCCCGGTGTGAGCAGAGGTCCCTCATGCTGCTGAATGCCCTGGGAAATGAAGGCTGCTGTTCATGGCTCGGGAATGAAGTGTTTGTTTTTTGAGACCCAGCTCGGGGGAAATGTGATACTTGTCCCCCAGGTTGGTTTCTTGGGTCTCCATCCTCCATAAGGCTTGACTGCAGCATGAGAGGATCTCAGGGTAGTTGAGTCTTGAATACCTAGAGCTTAAAATGAAAGAGCTGGTGAGCTCTGGTTTAAAGGGTTTGTGTGTGCGTGGAGGTGTCCAGTGCTGTGGGTCTGTCATCATAGAATCATTTTGGTTGGAAGAGACCTTTAAGATCATCAAGTCCAACCACTCCCCCAGCACTGCCGGGTCTCCACTAAACCATGTCCCTCAGCACCACATCTCCACGGCTTTTACATCCCTCTTCATCTTGCACAGCAAAATGGCCGGAAATTGACCCTTGAGAAACTGGAACTAAACCAGCTCTGCCTGTTCTAATGAGTGAAAGTGTGAGGCATGGTTGTCATCATTGGAATCCTTTAAATGAGGATTCTGTGCCTCTCTCAGAGAGGACCCTTTGTTCAGCCCTGCTCTGGAACAGCTCGCTGCTGGTCTGCAGCTCGCAGGTGAACCTGTTGCCAAGGTCCTGTCTGACAGGAGCACGAGGCACACCAAGCCGTTGTGGTCTCTGCCTGGGAGGACGAGGCTGTTAGCTGCTCTGGAAGGGGCAGGTGGCATCACAGATAAGATATGGTCATTTATCCTTCATCAGCGGGGATTAGCTGAGATGAGGACAGAAGTGCCAGGACCTCTGTGTGCCCTGTGGAGAAGAGATGGGTCCAGTCCCTTCAGGTGACAAGAGCAGCAGTATGGGTTTGTGTCTCTCCTGCCTTCATTACTCACCCTTTTCAAGTACTCTGTTAAGTATTTATGGGTCAGGCTTCTAACTGAGTCTTCCTCACCCTGCATCAGCTCCTCCATATCTCCCTGCTGCCCTCTGCTTCCAAACTGTCATTCAAACTCTCCCGTTCCCTCTGTGCTTAATAAACTGCAGGACCAAGTAAACACATTTATCTGTCCTGGACCAGGAGTGCTGCAGCTTTCTCCTCTCCTTCCTGAAAGCCTCCTCTCCCCCGGCCAGGAGAGCAGTCCTCGTGGGATAAAAATGAGGGAAGTGTGACACTGCAGCTGCTCTTTCTGCAGCGGGGCAGAGCCCGGTGTGCCTTGGGACGCTCGTGGCATGCCAGTCAGGTGGCACCTCTGCATCTTCTGCCTTCTTCCTCTGCTTTGTTTCCAAGAACGTTTCTTCATTGCGTGCTCACTGATCCATGTTGCATCATGGTCTTCCTGCAGGGTTTTGCCAGCCGTGGGGTTTGGAAGTGTTTGCTCCCACCTTGCTCCTCGTGTACGAGCGGTTCTTGCCACCTGGCAGTGGGGAGCAGAGCAGGTTGCCCCATGGTGATGTCTGTAGCCTCCCGGGGAAGTTGGGCTTTGCAGCATCACGGGGATGTTCGAAACGGCTGGGGAAAGCCATGCTTTTGAGAAGGTGTCTCTGCCATGTCTTCTGAAAGCCTGTGTTCATCAGCATGGGGGTAGCACGTTGTCCTGCCACGTACAGCAGCACGACGGTAGCGGCTCTGCCCGTCCGGGTGTCTCTGCGCCTGTACCGCTGGAGATGCCGGTGCTGGGGTGTGTCCGTGTCCAGGCTTTCAGACAAATCCCTTTTGGTTTGCGAAGCGTTGAGAATTGGATCATGAAGCAGTGTCTGAGGGGAGGTGCTGACAGTGGCCCTTCTCTTTTTTCCCCACAGGAATGTTATTCAAAAGCTGGAAGAAAGCTGGAGATTTGCGTTTGTCTCGAGCAGAATAAGCCTGTTTTGCCAGCCCAGTGTGCTGAGGAGGTTTGGTTGTTGTCTCGGCATCTTGTGAAGGAGCGCTGCTAATTTAGCTGTAGCAGTGCCCTGACACTTGAGGAATTAGTCAAGAAAGAATCAGGGCTCTGGCTTCCACCCAGCTCCCAGTATTTTCCAGTTTGCTTAGCCTGCTGGTTGATGAGGTCAGTCGGCTAGTAGGTTGGCTTATTGCCTCCTAGACGGTACGTAGGTATGGGGCTGGGCTGTGAGAGTTAGAAGCAGCACCCTGGACTCGTGACAGACTCATGGGTCCTTTGCTTGGGTGATGCTGAGAAGGTGTGTGGCATGTCCAGGCTGTCTCTGGGGCTGCTGGGACGTGGCACAGATCTAGGAGGGTGGTGGCTCTGCAGGCAGGTAAAGCAACAAGCCCCTGAACATTGGGATTGGGTGCTGCGCTCTCTGGGCGTTCGGCTTCTTCTGAGGTCTGCAGGCTTGGGTGGTCTGTGAAAAAGCACCATGAGCCCCTTCTTGCGGAAGCAAAATGGACCCTTCCAGCTCTGTGAGAACAGCTGAGACTGTTAAAATCCGAGCAGATTGTTTCCATTGTGTGCCTGCCCCACAGCCCCTTGGAGAGGGAACCCCAGACTCAGCATCTTGTTCAGAGAAGCACCAGCTGATGCCCTGGGAGAAGACTGCAGCTCTGAGGGGCTCTCGCACCAGGACCGCGGTCAGAGCTGGGCTGGCTTGCTGGGTATTTCTGCACATCCAGCATGATCTCTGCTTTCTGCCTTAGGAGCTTTGCTTGCCTAACTGCTGGGTTCAGACTCCAGAGGTGGGCTGGCAGGGGGTGTGGGGCTCACCCTGAGGGTCTGTCCTTGCAGTTGGGGTGCTCATCAATAGAGCGGTGCTGTGACACACGGGTTGTCAACAGGGCTCTGCCTGCCCGTGGAGACCGAAAAGAAAGGAGGTAATTACAGAGGTAGCTTGAGCTGGATGGTTGATCCTTGCAGAGCAGTGCAGAGATGGTCCCACTCAAACAGCTCCTGGGAAGAGAGTCAGGGGGCCGTTCAGTGACAGGCAGCCCTGGCAGAACCTCGCAGAGCACCGGGCTGGCTCAGCCTCCCCAGAGGTGCAGCCCCCTGCCTGGATCCCCACTCCTCTTTGGAGATGCGCAGGAGGAGGAGGAGGAGGAGGAGGAGGAGGAGGAGGAGGAGGAGTGGTGGCTGCTCTGGGCAGCCGTGCTCCCAGCTGGCTTTGTTGCGTGGACAACCCTCAATCCTGAGCTCTCTGTGCAGATCCCCCCAGGATGTGGTGGATGTAGCAGAGAGTTGTGGCCCTGTAGGTAACCCCTGGTGTGGTTTTCAAGGCGGGCACGGCTCTGCCGTGAGGGACTGAACGAGTCCCCGAGTCTCTTCGTGCAGCAGGCTGGATCTCCTCCATCTGCGCGTTGGAGCTTCGCTTCACACCCAGATCTGCCGGGTGTAGGCTGTTGTTGAATGTGCCCGTGGAGAGCATATGCAGTTTACGCTGGAGCCTGGAGGAGATGTGTCTGTGCCTTCAGACCGGAGTGGGTTTTCTTTGTGAGTCTGATGAGCCCTTTGTGCTCCTTGGGAATCAATCCACTGATTCCTCCCTTTCCCTTCCAAGCTCCCTGGGTAGGAAAGCGGTAGTCGCGTGTGGCGTGCCTCCTGTCTCCAGTGTCTCTTCTCTGAATATCCAAGGAAAGGGAGCACCGGGGGATACCTTCTGGTGAGCTAAAAGGATTATCGCTGCAGTTGGGTTAATTATTTCCATCCCTGCGGTCTCTCCGCTCTACCTACCCTGACCTCTCTTCCTCGAGCAGATCTGGTGTCACTGTCTGTCCATCTTTGCCTTCGTGCCCTGCTTCAACGGGATCACGCTGTTGGTGTCCTGGGGAGGCAGGTGGATTGTCCCCGACCTGCTCTCTTGGGCTGGTCAGTGTGTGAGTTGCTCCAGGGAGCTGTGGCTCAGCTGCCTGTGGTGATGCTCCAGGGCACACGGGGAAGGACCAAGGCTGGGAAGGGTTATTGCAGGATGAGGTTCAATCTTAAGGGACAGATGATCCAAGTCCATAGGAAGAGTGACTGTGTTAAACTCTGCTGGTCATGGAGGAGCTTCGGAACTTAGATGAAACTACTTGTGTTCGTGGTTTGTGTTCATGGTTTTGAATAGCGCGTGTGTGACTTTGAACCCGCCACGGTGCAGAGCTGCTGGGCTCTCTGCCACTTGTCTTCATTTCACTTTATGGCTCCCCATCAGCTCCTGTCCCAGGCTGTCTGCCTGGAAGTGCCTGATGGAATTTCAGATGGGTTTCATCAGTGTGTTAAGTCACTTGCTGCAGAATGGAATTCTTTAAAGTGTTTGTAAATGGCTCAGACAATCTAAAGAAGCTTCTCCAGTGATCCTTGAACACGTCCAGCTCAGCAGTGTGCACATTTGTGCTGCCCTCTCCATTTTTGAGATACATAAACTGTCTTCCGTACGTTGGAAAGAAGTGTTCACTGGGATGTCCTTTGGAAATGGAAATTGGAGAAGCAGGAGGGTGTGCAGAGCGGTGAAATTCTTCCCTGCCTAACAACCACTCCACCTTTTATTTGATCAAAGCTTCTTTTAGATCCTGGATGCCTTGGCTCGGTCTTACCGTGAAGGTGTGTGTGTCTTGCTTACAAGCAGCTCTGCTCCGTTCTCTCAAATGTCACTTCATGTGAGCTTCCTGGAGTGGAGAACACATCTGGCCAGCTGTGCACGCTCTTGGTTGAGCTGAGGGCAGAGCAGATCTGTCACAGTCAAGGCAAGAAGCAAAGTGATGGGCCAGCAGTGTTCATCTCGGCCGGCTGCCGTGGCCTCGCAGAGCCAGGGAGCAGGGCAGCCTGTGGCAGAGGGTGAAGGGCATGGGGGTGGTGAGCGCAGGCACCACGCCAGCTCTCCCCAGGTTGCTGTGCCGCAAGATGGGAGCGGGAAGGGGACGAGAAGTGGGCCAGAGAGACCAAGTAAAGCTAACTGAGTGCTGAGGGGATATGGTCGTGTTGCCTTCTCCATGGGCCCCTGTCCAGCAGGAGGCTTTGCAGAGGTGATCAGCACCGTGATAGTGTCAGAAATAACCTGTCCACACTGGGCTTCTAGGTGATCAAATGTTCCTGCCCTGGTTTGCAGGGCTCAGGGTGAGCGTGTTCCTTGTGCGGTTAGTTGGAGGACCCAGTGATGACAGAAGGTGTCTGCCAGAGGAGCCATTCCCTAGAGAGGGGGTGATCCAGCAGGATGAGCTTCCTGGAGGTTGCTTTGTAGCTCTAGGCTTTTGTGAGCTGTCGGAGCTACGTGCCAGTGCAGGCTGGCAAGAGGAGCCTCTTGATAAAAACCCAATTTTTATCCAAAAGCCGACTTCGCTTTGGTGCGGTCGGAAGGCAAGGAAACCTCAGAGATGCAGATGTGACTCGCGTTCCTTTCCTAGTGCTGACCCACCGGGTACAAAGCGCTGACTTGCTCCGTGCAGGTGCTGAGTATTTTATTACCCTCCCACTGCAGATCCTGGGTGCGATGGGGTAAGAGTTGCTGGGACTAAATTGCTTCAGTGGTTAAAAGCGAGACCTGCGCCGAGGCTGGTTTGGGTGCTTGTGTTACACAGCTGAGTTTCACGTGCTCTCTGCCCCTAGCTGTAGCTTGTGGTCCCGACGTCAGGTGTTAAGTGAGCCCAGCTCTGGGATCGAGTCCAAAGTCAGAGCTGCCTTTTTGTGGTTCGCTTTCAGCTCCCACTTACTTTGAATTCAAGGGCAGGCTGCACCCTAAGCAAATTCTGCCCTCTGAAGTTACTTCTTTGTATGTGGTTTTACCTCCTGCCTCATCAGCCTGACAAATGCTGCTGCCCTGGAGCTCGCTGGAGGGATTCATAGAAGCAGCTTTTAACAACGGACAGCTCCAAATTGGACAGAAAACAGCCTGCTTTTCTTCCCTTGGCATCTTCTGCTGCAATAATGGAAAGCCTGGCAGGCATGTATAAGCAGGAGTAATAAATGTTGCTGTTGGGTGCTAACAGGAAAGCGGGTAAGAAGTCCAGCTGAAGATCTGCTGCTCAGGCTGTGGTGTGGCTTGTCATCGGTGCGTGTGAAGCAAGAGAAGAGATGCAGGGAGGCTGGGACTCACCTGAGGGTGTTGGACGGGTCCTGTGACGAAGGGAGCGACTCTGGGGCTTGCAAAGGGGAGCCTTGAGGGGATTGCAGCGGCGGGTGGGTGATCTGGAAAAGGCAGCTGTGACCTGGAGAAAGGATCCTGCCATGATGCTCCCCACCTTTGTCCTCACCCTGCGCAGCGGGTGCATCCTGGGCTCCTGCCAAAGCCAAGCACCATGTGCTGTCCGGTCTCCTTTGCTCTCTTGTCAGTCTTTCCTGTCCCTGTCCCTCTTTCCTGTCCATTTTAAGTCTTTCCTGGCAAGTTGTTCTGCGGAGCTCCTGGGAGTGGAGTCTCTTTGCCAGGGGAGCCCTTGCTTCCTGGCCTTTGCCTTGGGAGAGAGCTCGGCAACTGGTCCTGCTGAGAGCAAGATGGGGCTCAGCTCCCTGCAGCGTGTGCTGGGCTTCCAGCACTGGGAGTCTCTCCTCTGCAGCACTGCTGAGCTGGCATCACCGCACCCTGAGTGTCTGGTTTTGTAGCCTACTTTGTGTGCGTTTTGCCTTTCCCCTGTTTTCGTGTTGCCAGCTCCTTCCTTCCTCCAGGTTCCATCAGGCGAGAAGGGAAGAGAGTCATGAATCCAGTTTCATGTGAAGACACTTTACTAATGCTTAATCTCTCGATCAGTGCCACTGCTTTTGTTGTGCCTAATGACAGGGTTTATTGTCACGGCTGTCTCAGGTCTGTGCTCGGCTCCAGAGCACCTTCCTGTAGTTACTCTCGCTCAGGTACTCCCCTTGCAGAGGGGGTTTGGCTCCATGGGTTGCTGTGCTCCATCAACATCAAAGTGTCTTGTGGTGCTCAGCTTCTTGAAGGGCAGAATCCAGTCCTGGGGTGGTGGCAGCATCTGCGTGCAGGTGGCTAGCTCCTTACCAGTGCTGGTGGCAAACCAGCTTGGAATGGCCTGGCTGGGATTCCAGGAGGTCCTCTTCAGCAAGAGGGAGCTGGGCGTACTTGGGTGGCTCTGGAGGGACGTCGGCGTGCATGAAGCAAGCTCTGGAGTGGAGCGGGGATCACGAAGCGCTCAAGTCCTGTGGTCTGCGGAGAGAGAGACCCTCGGGCCGCTTCCTCTCCGCGAAAGCGGGTGAAGCAGCGGGGCTGCGGTGGGGTTTGCTCTGCTGTGGCCTCAGCTCGGCCCGAGAGCAGAAGCCAACGGCTCCCGCGGGCAGTCGCTGCTCTCTGCCTCCCGCGATAAGGAACGGCAAAGCGCCGCGGCTCGAGGTGTGGTCCCAGCCCTTCCAGTAGTCTCTGTGCTCGTGCCCTGCCAGCAGAAGAGGCCCTGGTGAAACACCAGCAGCCCCGTTTATTCCAGCCTTTGGTTAGTGATGTGGAGAGCGCCGGTGACCTCACCGAGCGTGAATGGGTCCCCCGTAACCTGAGAGCGGGAGCGATATTATTTTAAGCAAGAAGTAAGGCTCTGAAGCAGGCTCTCCTTTTATACATGTCATCCATGTGACAGCAGAGCTGCATTTAGAGCTGAAAGGGGATAAAATCCCCGAGGAGACTGATTGAACCTCATTTATTTTTAACAAATGTACCGGAGAAGCTTGAGCCTGAATTCCTAGACTTGGCTTAGTCTTAAATTCGGACGATTTCCACCCTTCATCCCCGTGGAGAAGAAGACAGGCACCAACTGGGCTCCCAGTTAATTCCCGGGGGGGGGATGAAATGCACATGGATTTTGAGTTTTTAAAATTTTTTTTTAATTTAAACTGGTTCCTCCTTCAGCCCGTGGGTTGGGAGGGGACATGATGGTTTTACAGCTCTCGGGCTGAATTTACGGCCTGGGTTCCCGTGTGGGCTGTCTCTGCTTGTGCTGCCTGCCTCTGCTTTCGTTGCAAACGTGCTCGTCGGCTCGAGGGGACTCGAACCGAGGCGAGACAGATTGCTACCTGATTGTCATCCCGAGTGGCCCCAGCTGGGCAAAGACCAGCTGGAGAGAGACATCCCAGCGCTCAGGAGGGATGTGTTTCGGGCATAAAGGTTTTTATTTGCTGTCCATCCCTACTCGAAAAGCCGTGTTCGTCTCCTGCCCCAGCGTGGTTCGAACAGCCGCTCCCTGTGACTGGGGCAGCAGCTTCCCAGTGCTCGGCACCAGTTGGGCACCCACCCACTGCCCATCGCTCGCTGGCGGGGTTGGCACGGCCCATCCCTGTCCCCCCTGTCAGGAGCCGAACGATGCGCCCGTCCCGAGGCTCTGCTCTCCTGATGATGTGGTTGGGTGGGTTTTTTTCTTGAGCTCCTCTAGATTAGGATTTTTTTCCCTCTGTTTATCTTCTTACTGCCCCTTCTGATGCAGAATTAATTTTAAAAAGCTGGTTTTAGTTTTTAATAAATACTGCTGTGAAGATTTGGAGGGAAGAGTGGGTTTTCTGCTGTTATGCAACATGACAAGGGAGATGTAAGCGCAGCAGAAATGCTTGATGAATGCCCTATTGTTTGTGTCTTTTGGCCTTTAAAAGGAAAAAAAAAAGACATTCAGGAAACACACTCTGACTTTTGACCTCATCTGAAGTGTCTCTTAGTCATGAAAAGCAAAAATAACGCAGAAAAGCAGGGACAGAAGCTAAAATTGCCTTCTCTGAGCTCTGTCTTGTGGCACAGTGACTGCTGGGCTGAGGACAAGTCCTGCTGAAAGCTTGTGAGATCTGGCTCGTTCGTTCCTTTCCAGGTAAGAAACCAGTGTGTCGAGATCCTTTCCTTCCCCTGTATTTAGAGAGACTGTCCTGACGAGTCGTCCCGCCGCGTTCCAGCGCTGTCAGTCATCTTTGGGATGCCAGAACTGGAGGCTGTGGAGCTCAAGGGTGTTTGGTGCTCGCTTTGGGTATCGGTGGCTCGGTGAAACAAGCACTGTGGGCACACTGTGTGGTGATGGTTTGTCCCAGAAGCACAGAGAGACCCGTGTCCCTACTGCTGTGGATTTCCAGGCAAACTGGTAATGCCTGATCCTGCCCGTGTGTGTCCGAGACGCTTGCCCTGGGCTTGTTGCTGCTGCTGGGGGTGGTGGGCATCGCTGTCCGTTCCCTCCCTCTTCTTGGGGCAGCACTGGAAGCCCCTGTGCTCTGCCACCCTTCTGCCTGGGCAATCTTTGCAGCCAGGAGCTCTGCGGGCTTGAATCTCCTAGAAGCAAAGCAGGGCTCCCTGGGAAGACTCACCTGACTTGGCTTCTTCCCCGGGACAGGCTTTCTGCGGCTGCGAGAGCGATGCCAGCCGCGGCGGCGTGGCAGTAGCTGGAGCAGATGGTGCTGTTGTCATCGGTTTAGTTTCTATCCATGTGTTGAAACAGCTCAAAATAATTTAAGAAGTGAGGCCCCAATCTGAGAAGGTACCTTGAATGTTTTCCTCGCCCCGAGGAAAATCTTCTGCAGCATCAGTGCCCACAGCACTTTCCTGGCTCTGTCGCATCCACTCTGACTACGATCACTCGCTAGAGCTGTGGCATCAAGACTTTTCTATATTTAATATCTTCATTACTGTGGCAGCACTGAATATTCACAGAACTTCTGTCAGGGTGCAGCAAACCTTGTCAGCGCTGCGAAATCAAAGGAGGAGGAGCAGCTGAGATCAAAGGAAGCAATAAACACCTGCCTTGTGTCTTGGTGGGGTCTTTCTCAAGCCGGAGGCAAAAGCTGGAGGGGCTCAAGGTGCGGCTGGCACTGGTGCGGTGCTGGCCTCCCACACTCCCCTCTCTGCTCCATTGGTGCTCCGGAGCCGGGGTGAGATGGTCCACAGCTCTACTGTCACACACACCTTCTGCTTGTGAGGGGTTCTGTTCCTGCTGGTTCAGTGCCTGGTGCTGGCGGTGTAAGGAGCAGGGACCCAGCAGCGCGGTCTGGGCCTGGCTGGTGGAACCGCAGCCTTGCTCTGCCTGCTCTTCTGCTGGGGATCTCGGGCTTTGGATCTTTCCACCATCAAAACGTTGCTGTTTTGAGGCCAAGGTATCTGCTTTTTTCACCACGTATTTTGAGCCCTTCCTGCGGTGCTGCACCACGTGCACCACGTTACCGGCTTGGTTATGGTGGGGAGTGACAGCAAGCACCCAAATCTTCAAGTCCGTTGACAGGTGTACGTGTAGTTTCCTTCAAATTAAATTCTCTCTATCTACAAGGCCCCTGATTGCATCAATGTCAACATCCTTTGAGCCCAGCCCCAAACACAGCAGCATCATCTCTGCCTTTTCACCCAGAGAAGCAGGGGAAGGAGCTGGGAGAGGCAGGGGAAGGAGCTGGGAGAGGCAGGGGAAGGAGCTGGCAGAGTCAGGGGAAGGAGCTGGCAGAGTCAGGGGAAGGAGCTGGGAAAGGCAGGGGAAGGAGCTGGGGCACAGCCCACTTGCTGCCTGTGCTGAGCCCAGCTGTCTGGAGCAGCTCCCAGGATGTGCAGGATGTGGCCCTTTCCAGCAGAGGAAGGTTTCATCCTCCTTGCCTGTCCCCGGGGGCCCTGGCTCTGTGCACTGCAGCAAAGGTGGCTGTTTTCTCCTGCAGCAAAGAAAGAAGAGACTCATGGGGCTGGCAGGAAGGCGGCCGAGCGCTGCGGGGGGTTCTCTCCTTGCAGGGAACTGCAGTTTTTGCACTTAAGTGCGGAACATTTGAGTTAAACTCTTTAATGCAGAGTGTGTGCACTCTGCCGATGGCTCGGGGCTTGCGTTTGATCCCACGTTCCCACCAAGCCCCAGCCGTTGCTCTAGCCCCTGTCTCCGGAGCACCGAGCAGATGCTGTTGTGTGGGTGCCGCTCCAAAGGCTCGCGGGGAAGGGCAGCGAGCAGAGCTTTGGTTCCCGCACGGGCCGTGGTCTCTGCTGGGTCCTGCAGCCCACGGCCAGGCAGCGAAGCGAGTCACAGAATCCCAAGGCGTTAGGGGTTGGAAGGGACCTCGAGAGATCATCTCGTCCAGCCCCCCTGCCAGAGCAGGGTCACCGAGAGCAGGTGACGTGGAGCTGGTGAAACGGAGACGGTGCTGGAGAGCTGGCGCCAAGGTGAACAGAGCTGCTTTGGAGGAGTCGCTGTCGCCAGCCTGCTGGAAACACCTCGATCTGGCACTCCAGTCGATCACGTCGCACGCTTGCTAGGTGGAGGGAGCACCCTACCGGAGCTGGGCTCTGAGTATTGTCACCCTCCTGTTTGTTTGGGGTGTTTGGTGGCTGGCTGGCTAACCAAGAGCGAGTTTTGGGGCTCTTCAGCTGCATTGTGTTTCAGGAGCTCTGTCTGGGAACCCAAGGAGGGCGTGACAGTGCTCGGTGTCCTCCCAGATTGGCCGTGTTCAGGGAAATGGGGGTGATCCCGTATCTGTCGGCCTTTCCCTGCCCTGGGATGTGCTGTGGTACCCACCGGAGCATGAAATAAATCCTGTCACTTTGTGTCTGACCCGCTGTTAATGGAGGAAATTGTGATAACCATGAGAAACTGCTGGCAACCTTAACAGTCTTGCTCGTGGGGGATTGCAAGTGTCCACAGACCAGATGAGCCCTGCCAGGCTCCTTTTACCACTGACTGCTGTGTGAAAGGGACCTTATCATGGGAGCATCCTCTATAATTGTTCCCGGTGAGCGACAGAGGGGAGTGCGGCTGCTGTCAGTGCGTGGGGATGGATGTCTGTTTGTCTGTCTTCAGGCAGTGCAGTCTCTCAGGAAAGCAATTTCTTCCTCCTTGCAGTGTGATTTGCCAGCCAAGGTGAAGGAGGTTTTTGACAGGGCAGAACACTGTCATGCTGTCGACTGTCTTAATTCATTAAGAGTCCAGCAGCATTTTCAGGAGCTTTTCTTTCCTCTCCCCATCCAGGCACAAGGTAACACGCTAAGAACACATTCATCAACTTGTGTTTCCTTCCCTGCCGTGTCTCAGTGTGCAGCTGAAATAGCAGGGGAAATATCAGGGGAAACATCAGAGGAAATATCAGGCTCCCACCATTTTCTGTGAAGTGAACAACAACAGGTACAAACCCGAACCTTGGTGAGCCCGCCCCAAAACCTGCAGCAGCGGGGAAGATGCTCTGATTTCCAGTGGGTTGGGCTGAGCCTGCGATGGGAAGAGTCAAAGAGAATTAGCTGGTAAATAAGATCTCCTGCCTCCTCTTTGATCCGCTCTAATGTTCAACTGCTTAAAGGCTTCCCAAGCAAGCAGGATTGTCGGGAGGAAGAAATTATCCACTCGTAGACCCGCAGAGCTCTGTGAAATGCACGACCGCAAGGTACTCTGGCAGGGGGTTGGGGAGAAATCCGAAGGTAGCCTGGTAAATCCCTGCCAAAGAGGCTTCTCCTCCCTCTGTTCACAAAGAGCCTGCTGAACAGACAGGCCAAGCTTTGCAACTACTCTTGCTTCCTTTTCTGGTGCCGTGTAAGCCCCGCTTAGATCAGAGCTTTAATCTAGCTGAAGTCAGTAGACTAGAGGCAGCCTGATCTTTGGATCGTAGTCAGATAAGCCAGACAAAAAGCGAAAGAAGGTAAGAAGGGGTGAGAGATGGAGTAGGGAAGATGCCAACAGCGGCAGTCAGTGCTGCAGGTTGAGATGGAGGTGCAGAGGTTTCAGGTGAGGTGAAGGTGGAACTTGGCTGCTTTTATATCCCTGCAGTGGCCCTCACAGCCAGGTGCGTGCAGGTTCTGGTGGCCCTGGGAGCCTGGCGTCCACTTTTCTTTGTCCCCAGCCTGCTTCCTGAGCAGCCTTTCCACCTTGGTTCCTCTTGCCGGGAAGATGGGAATAATGATGTGTTTGGTCACTCAGCAGCAGTTGATGCAAGATTTGGGGTTGATATGCCTACATCATGAAATACTTGTGTGTGGTCCCTCAAGGGATTCCCAGCACATTCCTGTTCCTGGAAGAGGCCACATTTGTGGTGCCCTTTTATTTGGGCAGAGACGAGACACACAGCTAAAGCCATTTCCCACCTCCTGTGTCCCACTGCTCTTGCACTGGGGTCGTGTGGTGGATAATCTGGTGTCCTAATTGCCACCCAGCTTGGAGGCAGCTGCTGAGCGGGGCCTAAGCTGATTTGGGATGGCAAATTCTGTTAGTTTAATTCTCAGCAGCACCGAGGAACGTGTCAGCTCGTGAGCATCCCTTGGCTTTTCTCTCGGCATGAGCATGCCCTGGAGACCTCTGCCAGCTGGTGACCCCAGCACTGGCTGTGGAGAGCTTCGCTGTGTAAGGGCTGTTTACTGATGGTCTTGGATCTCTGAACCCAGCTTTTCTGCTCCCTTTCAATGCTGTTTGTAAAGAATCGTGACATCTCATTGCTTGGGGCTTCCTTGCCCTGTTACCACCCTCACCTTTTCCCCGTGTCCTTTCCAGACTTGGTAATACATCATTAGCTGGCGTGGGAGCTGTTTATCGCCCGCTCCCAGTAACCTTCGGGTCCCAAATGGGTCTGCATGAAGCCAGGGTGACCACCCTTGCTGTGATGAGGCTCCTGTGCCTCAAAGCTGTCCTGCTGTGAACCCAAACCCATCTCACATCTGCATGGAAAGTGTCCAGACCTGAGAGAAAGGTGTCAACAACTCCAGGTCCTCAGGGAGTCACTTAAACTATAACAGGGGAAAAATGTGAAAACAAAAACAAAAGAAAAAAGAGACTTAGTTCTTTTCCAACCCCCTCCTGTTGTTCTCGGAGGCATTTGTCTGTCTTTGAACCTGAAGGAAGTTTTTCCAGCCTCTTGACTAGATAACTTGAGACTTGATGTAGTTTCTCAGTTCGCTGCGTATCAGGCGGTGCCTGCGATTGATGAGATCACCGTCCATATTCCTTCCCCTGTCAGCTGCTCAGAAAAACACTGCTTGGAGAAGTACACAAAGGAGATGAAAAGGAAGTTGCTTATGAATAATGAAGAGCCTTTCAGGCTGATGTTGTTTCACAGGGCTGTCACTCTGCTTTAATTAAGTAATTCAGGTGGAATGGTGCTTTTTTTACAGCGCTGTTTGTGTTTGATCACCTTTCAGAGGTAACACTTCGACGGCTCATGTTTGTTCAATTTTCGTTCTCAAGTAACACGAGTGGGCACTTACTGCCCTTGGTGGTTAAATAATGGAGAAAAGACAACACAGTAACCAAGAGGCTTTGCTCTGCCCGTGCCTGGAAATGAGCTGGGTGGTGCTTGGATGTTGGTGTGAAAGCCGGAGCTGCTGGGCCGGACTCAGCGACGAGTACGAGAAGGTGCGGATCTCAAAGCACCGCGCTCGCCTTCTGCTGAGATTTCTCTTTCCTCTGCTTTCCTCGCAGCGTGCGGCTCGTACCCCCCGCGCCCGGCCGCGAACAGATTGCCAACGCCTGGTTTATTTTGGGATCTGCGCGTATGGAAATCGAGCCGTGAGCTCCCGGACTCGTGATCCCCGGAGCTGCGCGCTTTGAATTGCTGCAGATCCCGACTCCTCCTCTGCCATCGGGGATAAGGCTGCGGCCGGGCAGGGTCGCGTCCCCTCGGTCCTCGTGCTGCGCTCAGAGCCCTGCGCGGCGCCGGGCCCGCGGGTGAGTGGGCTGCAGCTGCCGACCCGCTGCCCTGGCTGGGCATCGTGGGAGCCCTCAGCTCCTGGCACCAGAAGGGGTGTGGGGATGCGGCTCTCTGCTGCTGCGCGAGGGGCAGTGATGTCGTCTGGCACAGAGAGCAGGAGGCCGAGTGCCACCCAAGCACAGCTGTGTGGTCCCCGGCATCTGCTTTCTTCCCCCTCCGCCGCTGGGCTGCTCTCAGTGGGGTGCGTTGTTTACAGCCCGGGATCTATTTACCTTTCATTGCGGAGAAACCTTTTGCCAAGGGATTAAGACTTCAGGCTGTCCAACTTAATTTGGGATCTAAATCTTCCCAGGCAGAGAGTGCAGCTGGCTTTGTGCGTGGCTTGCTGGCGGCTTGCTGGTGGCTTGCTGGTGGTCAGCCCGAGCCGTGGCAGAAGGAAGGCTCTGCTGTGTCCTTGTGCTGCTGCTGGTGTGTCCTGACTGCGCTCCGGAAAGGCGTCCGGGTGCCCGATGGCTGCCTGGGCAGGAATTGCTGCACAGACTGGGCATGGGGCTGAGTGGAGCGATGTGGCCTCGTGGTCTGCAGCACAGAGGGGTCACCAGGCAGGACACACTTGCTGCTTTATGGGAGAGTCATAGAATTGCTTGGAAGAGCCCTTTCAGACCGTCGAGTCCAACCGTTCCCCCAGCACTGCCAGGGCACCACCAAACCATGTCCCTCAGCACCACAGCTCCACGGCCAGACCAAGCCATTTTGTTGATGCCTTCAAGCCTAATGAGCTATTTAGAAAACAGAATCTCAGGTAGGCAGCGGAAAAGGAGCAGCGTGCTCATCTCTGGCTCGGTTCTCCTGGGCACGAACGCAGGACAATGTCAGGGATGTGTCTGGGGTGTCTGGACTCACGATCGTTGCACGGTGCAGGTGAAGGAAGGTGGGGTTGGCTGCGGGCTGGCACTGAGACCTTGGTGGGTGTCAGAGAAAAAGTGGTGTGGGAACCATCACGTAAAGCTGATTGGCTTTACTGTCAGGTCTCTGCAGCTCCCTGTGAGAGGAGTGATGCTGTTTGCAGCATCCTTGCCAAACTCTGCAAGGAAAATTGTGTTTATTTCCTCTTTAAATGTCTTGTGGACCTCGAGCTGACTAATAGCTTTCACTTCCTGACCTAAACTTGAGTGCTGTCAATAGCTGTTAAAGGTTTGCATCATTTCACTTAAGGCTCTTCCTTACGGACATGCTTTGAGGTGTAAATTGCTGTTTTGGCTTTTAGCCCCTAACATTTTGTACAAGACGTGCCTTCAGGGACCATTCTGGGGCCTGCTTCAGCTGTGAAAGGCTGTTCAAGGGCTGGGAGAGCTGCTCCTGGTACCACAACGTCGAGCTTGGCCGGCTGGGTCGGGAAGCACATCCGGGGTCAGCTGGTGGCCTGACTGCCAGGAGCCACCCTGCTCTGCCCCGCACGTCTCCAGCCCACCTCGGTGACAGCGCTCTGGAGCATCTGCCTCTCTCCAGGTGACACCGGTCTGAGGGAGGGGATGGCAATATCCATCTCTCAAACCAGTTTATCACTGGGAAAGCAGCTCCGAGCACGGGACCGAAATACGCCCGGTGCCAGCCTGTGTCGCATCTTCCCACTGGTGCGATGGGCAGAGCAGTTGCCGTGGGCAGCAGGAGGTGGATGGGCTCTCACCAGTTAACCTCGCCTCTCGGACAAACTGGGTTTATTGAGGTACTGGTGGGCTGAGCCTGTGCTGCCAGAAATCAGCCTGTTCCTCCTGCTCCTGGCAACAAAAAATTTGCCCCCCACTTGCCTCCTCGTCTGCCTCGTTGCGCAGCTCGCAATGACTCTCGTGCGGCGGGCTGCAGGTTTGAAAGTGGGAGGGTTGGAGGAGCTGTTAATTATGGGACGGGCTGTTGCTTTTTAGATAGCGTCCCTGGTTAGGAAGAATTTTTCTGCTGGAAGTGGATAAGATTCTTAGGAGGGTTTGTGCTTTATCTGTCACACAGAGGGTGCTGCTGAAGTTTATCTCCACGCAGCTCTCCGTGCTGTAATTGTTCATTGCTGAACCATGGCTTTAAGGCGGGGCTGGTTTTGCAGTCTTTAGAATGTTTTTTTCCTTTTCATGTTACAGTTTTTCCCCAAGAGGGATTTCCCGTTTCCCCACTCAAGAAGAAAAACAAGTAGAATTATCATTATAGACTATTTTTCAAAATTCAAAGTAGTTTCTCAAATGCCCAATTTTCAGAACATCTCTAAGAAGTCTGATCTAAAATAGTCAGTTTTAACAAGGTTTAAGTTCTCTTTAGTCACATGAATTTATTACCTGAGTGAAAACCCAAAGCAAAGCTGACAATTTCCCTCCAGAACAAGAAGGCAGTTGCATGTAGGCAATTCAGGTTTGCTTTTCAGTTTCAACAGGACAGAACTGTCCCAAAACCTTGTACGGTTTGGAGTGAGCAATGCTTTTATCTGGCACCTACAATGGGTGAAAAGGAAAGAGGGAGAGAATGAAGTTCAGCATCCATTGGAGAGGCATAAAATGTCTTTATAGACGATGCTCCTGGTGATTATACAGCCTGAGTATTTCAGATCCTGCTGGGAGAGCTTTGCAAGCTCAGAGATGCTGGTGCTGGCAGCTCGCTTGCACTTACCCACCGAATCCCTTGGCGTGCTTCACGTTATTTATGTGCTTATCAGGTGCTGATGGAATTTCGTCAGCCCTATTGTGATGGGTTGAAATCTCAGCCCTGCCAGGGCGGCAGAGGGCGAGCTGCAGGGAGTGCTGCATGGGACGGGCAGCGCTTGAGTGGCATCTATTGAATGGACATCTCTGCAGCTGCAAGCAGGATGCTGTGGGAGCCGTGGGGGAGCAGGGTCCCTCCTCCCTGCCCCTTGGCTCCTGCCGGTTGAAGGGGTTTGTTCTCCTGCACTGCTGGCTGGGCACAGAGTGACGCTGCTCCTCTGCCTGCCGTGCTGCGGACACGGCGGGAGGATGTTGAGCTTCCTCTGCTGGGAGATCTTTCTGGTCTCCAGAGCTAAGCGGGCATCACTCCCCAAAACCACCACGTCCGAACGAATGAGCGTCCGGGGAGTTTCGTAAGCTGCAGCCAGACTTCAGGTGCTCTCAGGGTCCTGTTGAGTGCATTTTTGATGGGTATTTGTGGCGTTCAATCGTGCTTTTTTCCTTGTAATGGAAAAAGCAGCTTGCTCTTGGCTCTGAAAAATTAATGGCTACATCCTCCTGAGCCAGCCTACGGTCCTTCAGCTCCGAGGTGGCTGAGTCCTGCCGTGCGCGGAGCTGGGTGGGGACGGAGGCTGTCTCTGCCCGGCTGCGAGCAGCACAGCGTTCGAGGCTCGGCTCAGACAGACGGTGAGATCCTCGGCTTCCCTGACCAACACCCGGCCCTTTCCCGGTGCTGCGAAGCCCCGGCAGCAGCAGGTCAGCGGGGTGACAGCCCTGTGACCAGGCAGCCCCCAGCCGCAGCCCCACCGCCTGTGCCGGATCACTGCTGGCTGCTGCTGGGCCGGGCTTGCACAGAAGCTAAATGCTCTGTTCAGAGGAAAAGTGGAAGGTCTTTGGCTGTGTCAGATGCCGTCCACGGAGCCAGGAGATGAGCCTGAAGCGGGGTGTGTGAGCTCACTAGTTGTCAAGCTCAGAGCTCTCTCTGATGGTGTTCCAGGAAATTCCTGTCCAGAGGCAAGAAGGGACTAAATCGTAGAATTGTTTAGGTTGGAAAAGACCTTTAAGATCATCAGGTCCAACTGTTAACTCAGCACTGCCAGGGCACCACTAAACCATGTCCCTCAGCACCACTTCTCCACATCTTCTAAACCCCTCCCAGGATGGTGAATGCATCTTTCCAGGGAGACTGGGGGAGACACTAATTGTTCTTCTCAAAAATCAGGCAGAAGGAAGAGAGAAAAGGAGGCAGAATAGGGAAACAGCCTCATTTAAATCCAGTGCAGCAGATCTGGGAGTGGTTTTCCTCTGGGTTTGGAAGCAAAGACGTTGATATCTCTGGACAACTAGTGAACTGGGCTGAGAGGACTATTAGGGACCCCCAGTTATGAATGGGGCAGGAACTGCTTCTCCCATCCACGTTTTCCTACCAACAGACAGGGCAGCGCGTGGGGAAAACTGCAGCACCCAGTGCTGTGTGTGTATCTGGGGCAGGAACATCACTCTTCTAAGTGCACACACACACACAAGGAGCACATTTTTCTGTTGTTTTACGCTCATTTTCATGCCCAAGTTGCTTTTGTGCCCTGTACACAAGGTTAACATGTTATTTTAGTGTTTCAGTGCTAAGCAGACCTGTGAATAATATCGAGCAGTGGCCAGATGAGACCAGGATATAATCAATATGATCATTTGAGCTCTGGGAGGAGGGCAGATAGATGTCCAAATAATTAACACCCAACCTTTTACGGGGCAAAAATTAGGTACTTAATTTTTTCCTATTTTCTACCTCCACTTTAATGGGTGATTTCCTTTTAGGACAAGTTCCTGAACTTACTTGGTTCAATTCTCCCAATTCTCCTTGTTGCTGTCTAAGGCAGAAATTAAATTGCATAGTCATCTTGCTAAGGCTTAAAAAAAGCTGGGTGAGAGATCTGGTTACTAGCTCTGGAGTTTCTCTTGCCCAGTTCCACAGATCCAGTTAATTTATTGCCAGCAAACAAAACCACATGAGTTTGTTTCCTTGCTGCTGGTAACCTGAACTTCTCTCCTGGATCCGCTCGCTCCTGATGGTCACAGCAAACGTGTGATTACGCTAATAGCTGGTTAGTAATCACTGCTGGAGGTTCTAGTTGTAGCAGTGATTAGGAAGTTGGATAAAAGCAATGTCCATCCAGGGGAGAGTAAGGAGGAACATGGATCCCTCTTCACAGGAGTAGACCGTGTTTGTTGGTGACTGTTGCGCTGCCCTCTCAGACCCACCACGCAGCAAGACCCTCTCCTCGAAGAGTGCCTGCTCCAGATCTGTCTCTGGCCAGTCCTGCTTTACCCCTACATGTCACTTTTGAACCCGTTTTCAGCAGCTCATTGTATCGCTGTGGCTTTGTATCCCTGCTGGGGTGTGGGGGATCGCTCCTGCAGCAGATCACACCTCGCCAGCAGATGCTTCTGCTGAGAGCCTGGTTAAACTGGCTGCTGCCGAGTTTGGAGCGTGCAGAAGCACGTCTGCACCAAGCATGCTGCTCCCTGTGATCACCGGTGACAAAACAGTGGCTGAACAGTGTTCTTTGTGAACCAGGATGGTCCTTCTGCTCGGGGCATCATAAATCCCTGTGGAATTCTTATGTTTTAGCTTGTCAGAATTGCCTGTGTCCTTACTGTGATGGATGCAGTGGCCGGCACAGGAATGGTTAGACCTTCCCTGTATTCACAAGGAACATGCACTGCTTTGTATGTCTTTTATGCAACACCTGGGTTTTCCTTTTGCTCATGCCCATAGGTGAATTACTTGTCTCCTCTGAGATTGCTCTGACCTCCTGTTCCGGGAGCTTGGTGCACCTCTGCTGAAGGGAGGTGTCTGGCTGGGGCAGCCCTGTTGGATCCCAGCTTGGCATGTTAGCACTTCCTTCCAGCTGTCCTCCTCCACCTGATTATTGGGGCAAAACATGCTCCTGGTGGATTGGGAGGCATTAGATGCTCTGGGGAGTATTTCAGCGCTGGTGTGAAACCCAGCAGGTAACATGTGACCTTCCCTGGGCACAACGGTGAGATTTCAGGGCTCATCGGGAAAAGAGAGCAAAGTGGGTGTCTTCTTACAGTGGCCGAGGAGGTGGTTGGCTGTTGTTGGCTGATCACTTGCAGTAGGATGTTTAATGCTCCTGGAAATGGGCTGATAAACCCAAATTGTCGGTAGATGGGAGCACACCAACCGGGCTGCGTTGTGTCGGTTTTGCCTGACGGGTGTTGGTCCTCTCCTTCTCAGGTAACTGCTGAGAGACAGCGGAGCAGCGTCAGGACATCGCCATGATGGAGGATCACGCAGCCAGCCAGGAGAAGCACATCCCATCAGGTGAGCACCTCCAGGAGGAGATGGTGTGAAGGACCTGCCTTGCTCACTGCTGAACCAATGGCCTAAGTGGGGAGAGCAGGGCCAGTGTGCGAGGGGTCCTTGGAGGAGACGGTGTCTGTGTCTGGAAGGCTAGTGGACAGTGGGTAGCCCGCAAGACGCTCTGATGCTTGTAGTCATAGGAAAATGCTGCTCTTTGATGTCAAGAGCAGAACAACCCTGGACTAGTGATCATCTTACTGCTCCAGCTTTGCAAGTGTGTGTTTCTGTGTTCACTCCTTCGTGCGCTATAAAAATACAGCACTGCTTTTATTTGGAGACACGGCTCACGGGTGCTGCTTGCTGCCTGCTTGTCTCACCTGCATAGGGAGGTGGGGGGAGCTGGGCAGAGAGCTCTGGGAGCGGGGCCATGCGAGAGTCTTTCGCCCCATATTTCAGCCCTGCATTTCTCAAGAAGCCTTTCCTTTCTCATTCCACTGTGCTCTGCAGTTGAGCTTGGAAAGCCACAATACCGCCAGCAAACCTGCTGGGGCTCCCTCCCAGCTATGCTCCATATAAACATCATCTTAATTTTCTTTTCTTGAGGTGCTTTGGACACAGCTTACCCCAGATAAATGGGTTGTCTCTGTGCTGGAGAGAATCCATAGCATCCATTCATCCCAGGTTCCCTAACACATTTCAGTCCGATAGCTCCTCTCAGCTTGTAGCCTCCGCTTCGCACATCACACTTCCCAGGGATGTTGCTTATGTTAGTTTGAATCTTCTTTTCCAAGTCATTTTCTTCAGTTCTCATTATTTTATTTGCCCAGACTCCTTGCAGAGAGGAGACTTGTGCCTCTTGCCCTGCTCTTCCCAAAGATGACTTCGGCAGCCTTCGCGCAGTACGCTGCGGGCTGCCCCCAGCCCTTCACAGAGCCCTGATGGCTCCAGACATGGCAGAGAGGACAACAGTGACTCCGAAGCTGTGCATCCTTTCTGCTTAACGTTGCTAAGATCTTCCCTGCTTGCACCATACTTTGCTGTTTCTAGCTGTCTGGTTCACTGGGCTTTTCTTTTGCTGATGGGTTTCCGCTTGTTCCTTTTGGTGATGACACTGGTGCTTTTGGTTGGCATTTTCACGCTTTGCTTGCTTGTTACTTCAGGGGGTTGATGCTCTCCCATTAGAGTTTCTTGCTGCTGTGGATCTGGGCAGTCAGAGTTCGTAACGCACAGGCCAGAACTCACAGCCAAGGACTCGTTCTAAGTATTTGACTGTTTTCCAGGCTATCCCCTTCAGATACCAGTCGATGATGGATCGGATGAGCCTGTTTCTGAAACATCTGACGCTAAGAGCACCCCAACTACGGAAGGTGGGAGCTCTTTGACTTACTGCTTTGACACCGTGATGGATGGGGTCATGGTAAACCTTGCCAAAAGACTCGCCGTCAGAGCGAGTGCCTCTGAGCTCTTTTTTTGCCCCCTCTGTATTTACCTGTTCATTAGTGCAGCCCGATTCACGCCGCAACAATGAGATGGGCAGAGTCCATATGTAAAACAAAGCTTTGTGCTGATGTACAGGCCATGCAGGTAGGACTCAAGGAGCGTCTGTGCCGCTCCAGAGCGTTATCTGAATGTTTGTAGAAAGAATCTAATTCTGCAGTGGTCTAGAGACTTGTTCACTAGTTTAATTAACTGCATTTTTTGTGTTCCTCTGGCTGCTTTAATCCCAAATATCTGCCTCTTGGAGACTTCAGGTAAAGGTGTCAGTTGGCAAAATTTATCTAAAAGAGAGGTGGATGGAGCTGCTGACCAGTTCCAGCCCTGTCCCACTGGAGGTGTGGGCAGGCTGATAGTCTGTGGAGTGGCTCTTTTCCTGTAAATGTGGCTCTAGAAACGAGTAAGCAAAAGCTGCCTGGTGCAGAAGGGGGTATTGTCCCTCGTTCCAGTTGGATCGGGACTGTCGCGATGAGCGTGCTGGTAGGTGGTGCCAGGTACCTGTCTGAGAGCTGCGCAGACAGCGAGGCAGCTGCAGCGCTGGGATGGGTTTTGGAGGGATCTGACGGAGCTGTTCTTTCCTGCTCCAGACCGGTGATGTCCCCGTGCAGAGAGCAGCCGCAGCTCAGGCACCACTGGCTGTGTCCAGCTGGGTGTTTTCAGACAGCGTTTGTGGTAAAGCCTGGTTGGCGTGGCAGAGGGGGACAGCTTACGGTGTCCCTGCGATACTGGCTTTGCTCTTCCCTGCTTGCTCATCTCCCTCCACAAGCATTGGCTCAAGGGAGGGAGTCGGATGCTTTTCTGAGCGAAAAGTTCTTCAAGCCAGGCCTGGCCTCCACAGGGCTTTGCCCCCCGGCTATGTGAAAGCTGCGTTGTTTTTCAGATGCCACCGCGCCTTTAGTGGAGGAAGGAGACCACGAGGATCAGGGTGGTGTCGAACAGCACGGGGAGATCCCGGAAGGAACCACAGGTGAGGGAGACCAAGGTGGAGTTTCATCTCTTGGTGCAGACAGAGCAGAGAGCTGGACTGGTTGGTGCTTGAAATCAGGCTGCGAGCCCCCTGGCAGGCCTGCTGCGCGCCTGCGGCCTGCGTCTTTCTTCTCCGCAGCCTGCAGAAAGAATTCCTAGCTCGCAGTTGTCCTCTTGCCTTCCCCATCCTGGGGGAACTCGTGGCCGTTGCTTCTCTCTTTCTCAGCGCCACATCTGACAATCTTTCTGTCTGGTGTCTCTGTGCTGGCTTCGCCTCCCGTCTCCGGGCTAAGCGCTTCCCTGCCCATCGCGGTCATCTCCGCCGCTCTGCTGGCGAGGCGAGGCGAGGCGAGGCGCGCACCGCAGACCTTGCTGCTTCTCTCCCTGCTGCTCGTGCTCTTGCTCAGCCCAGCCCAGCGCACGCGGTTGTCTTCGGAGCGGCGGGGGGAAACCAGGCCACTGCAGCAGCCGCTCTGTGCCCGCCGGTGCCTTTTAAGGATAATGCAGAGGAAGCCAAGGGGCCAGTTCAGCCTGAACGCTCGGTGGGGAATCGCCACGGCTGGGCCGGGTCTGCCGGGGAGGGACGGGGGGATTTGGGAGGCCGGGTCAGAAGGGAGCAAGCTGCGGCAGTGCTGCGTGTGTCCGAGAGGGCAGGAGCTCCGGGGGGAGTCGGGTCTCTCTGTGAAAAATGAGTATGTGGCCCCTGCGCAGTCA
This sequence comes from Actenoides hombroni, assembly GCA_024336885.1. Lineage (NCBI taxonomy): Eukaryota > Metazoa > Chordata > Aves > Coraciiformes > Alcedinidae > Actenoides > Actenoides hombroni. The sequence goes on along the minus strand of WUAM01000227.1, from coordinate 822,872 downwards.
CCGCTGGCTTTTCCTGGAACCATCAGGCAGGACCTGGGTAAGGTACTGGGTGGGCGTGGGCTTCTGCCAACGCTCGGACACCGAAACGAGCCCACCGCACATTCCTGTGGGCAACCAAATTGTCTGTCCTGCCTCTAGTCCCCGGGCTGCTGGTGG
>WUAM01000227.1:799748-812642 GCA_024336885.1 Actenoides hombroni | reverse complement strand
AGCTCCAACCTAAACATCTCCTGGTTCAACTTGAGGCCAGTTCCTCTTGTCTCTTGTTCCTTGGGAGCAGAGCCTGACCCCCCTGGCTCCACCCTCCTGTCAGGAGCTGTCAGAGCCAGAAGGTCTCTCCTCAGCCTCCTTCTCTCCAGGCTGAGCAACCCCAGGTGCCTCAGCCGCTCCTCACCGGACTCACTCTCAATGGATTTATTGCATGGATTTATTTGTAGTCCAGGGATTTATTTGTCTTCTGTACAAAATTTTAGCAGAACAGAAGAAACAAAACAATGACATTTGGAGAAGAGAGGAAGGAGTTGGACATAGTTTTTAGCCAGGGCTGAGCGTGCGATGAGTAACGGGGCTGGAGCTGAGAGCTGACACGGGGAAGCGGCACAGCCGCACTGCCAGCCCACGGGTGACGGTGCCGCGGCTGCAGCAGGAGACGTGGTGGGAGACGGGGTGTGAGCAGTCCCGTCACAGGCGGAGAAGCCAGTGGGAGCTCCTGCAGGCTGTCAGGGTAGGAAGCAGGAGGATCTCCTCTGGCTCTGATCCAGGAGGGCCGATAGCCCGTCCCTGGGCAGATCTCGCCCTTGACATCGGCCTTTCCCCGTCGCGTCCCCAGGGCCCGGAGATGAGAGGTGGCACGAAGACGGCCACGCCACGGTCTGCGGCCGGGCAGGCGCAGAGGAACTCGACCAACGCCACGCGCATCCCGGCAAAGACCCCCACGGCCCCCAAGACACCTCCCAGCTCCGGTAAGTGCCACTGCCTTCTCGCGGCGCCCGACCCCGGAGGCTCCGCTGTGCTGCTGCTCCCAGGCTCTCCGTGCAGCTGCCTGCGGGTTGTGGACAAATTTGGCCCAGATGCCAAGTGAGGGGAGGGCCAGAGGTTGAGGTCTTTAATCTTGGTGATTCAGAGCTGCTCAGCCTGGTCACGGCACCGTGGGGCTGAGCTAGGGATGAGTCCTCCGGCATCAGCCTTTTGGGACCCTGCTTTGTCTGCTCGCTTCCTATAGCTGCCAGCGTGTAGGAGAGGGCAGTTCCTTTATCTCTTTGGGATTTCCTCCAATTTGGAAGATTTAGGCGGCTCCATTTTTTTAATCCCTCTATTCCTTTTCTCTTGATGATATTTCACAAAGACCAGGGGCAAGAGGATCAATTCTTCGATTGCAGGAATGGAGATTAGCCCATTATTCTCAGAGAAGAAAACCCCAGAAAGCAGCAAGCATTACCAATTTCCATTGAAACGGTGCATTTCACTAAATATATATATTTTTCATACTTAACCAGTGCTGCATAAAACATTAAATCAGTTAAATTTCCAGCTTGGTTATGTTTAAGCATCTCTCTCATTCATTAAACAGGCAGAAAGGAGCAGAAAAAACCACCTCCTGCAGCAGCAAAGTCTGAGAAAGGTGATGTTCATGGTTTTTCTTTTCTTCTTCAAACTGGGGGCGGTTCTGAGCTCCTCAGTGATCAGTCTTATTTAATGACATATAATGATTTTGTAAAAATGCTTCCAAATTTCCAATAGAGAACCGGTTCTGTTGGGGTGTCATGCATGCTAATGGGGAATCTTACCAATGATCCAGGCAACGCAGACCACCTTCCTTCTGAGATGCTGGGAGATTGCCTTTAATCACAGTTTTCCCTTCAAAATGAAGTGGAAGGAAGCGCAGCCATCTCCCCCTTGCTGGTGGTCAGCACTGGGAGCAGCGGGTGGGCCTGGGAGCGGAGAGCTCAACCCCACAAAGGCAGGCGGAGAGGGGGGAAAGGTCAAGTGCCCAGGTTGCTTATCCTGCGCTTGCCTCCCTCTGCAAACCTCAGGTGAGCAGCCCAAGTCTGGAGACAGAAGCGGTTACAGCAGTCCCGGCTCCCCCGGGACTCCGGGCAGCCGTTCCCGCACTCCCTCTCTGCCCACCCCACCAGCCAGGGAGCCCAAGAAGGTGGCAGTGGTTCGCACACCACCCAAATCCCCTGCCTCTGCCAAGAGCCGCATCCAGCCCTCGGCCGCGCCCATGCCCGACCTGAAAAACGTCAAGTCCAAAATCGGCTCGACTGAAAACCTGAAGCATCAGCCCGGTGGTGGCAAGGTAAAGATGGACTCTGCTTTCCAGGGGCTTGGCTGGAGGGGTGGTGGGTGCTCGATGCTGAGTCTGGGAGGGGAGAGCCCTCCCTCGAGCAGCAGCAGCCCGGCTGGGGCCGGAGAGGCGGCAGTGGGCGGCCAAGCTTCAGCTGATCTCCAGCCCGCTGCTGGTTTCTGGGCTGATTGTCCAACATGGCTTTGCTTGGCTTAGTGCAGTGGAGCTGTCCCGCAGAGAGGGCTGCCGAGAGCTTGCGGTGTGGCTCGCACGGGGTGGCCCATCAAGGCGTGGGCTGCCGGCCAGGGGAACGACCTTCCCTTGCCGTGCCCGGTTAGGGAGAGCAGCTGGTGACCTGCAGCCCCGAGAGGCGCAGGGTGAGGGTTGTGTTTCCGAATCCCAGGCAGTGATCCGGGGCAGGCCCTTCCACGCTGCCTCCCTTTCTTCGTTAGCCAGCAGACAGGATGGGCTCCTCCCCGCGAGGGTCGCAGGCTTCACGTGTTGCTCAGAATGCTGTGATTTTGGATCCAGCTCTGAGGTTTGGGGCTGTGTTCTGCCATCGGGCGCTGGCTGGCTGCGGCGTGCAGCGTGGCACAGGCCAGAGCTGGTGACACCAGTGTCCTTTCACCTGCCAGTGCTTTTCACTCCCAGGGAGGCCGTTTCACAAGCAGTGAACTCCCAAGTGCTTGGGAACGAGGATCTCGGGTTCTATTTTGTAAGCCCAGCGGAAGAGAGTCTGGGGGAGCGCGTGAGGTGAGCTAATGGATAGGTGCGGTCCCACCAGCAGCTCCTGCCCTGGTGCTGGCTGCTCAGCACCCTTCCAAGCCTCTCTGCACTGCTCCCCTGCCCTCTGTGGCTCTGTCTTGAGGCTCCTGTAAAATCCTCCCTGCTGCACGGCTGGAGACACGAAAGCCCCTGGTTCCTCTGGCTGCTCAAGGCCCGGTGGCTCCTCTGCAGATGTTAAAGGACAGAACTGCCTGTCTGATGGCCAGCAGTCCCCATGTGCTGGTGCTTGACCGCTGTCCTGGGGTGGGACCTTGCCCTGCAGACCTTGCTCTGCAGCTGCTAACGCAACAGAGCCGTGCCAGACCTGCCCCGGGTGTGGTACATGACATTCTCTGTGACTGGGTGACTCTGTGGCTATGAGCTCTGGCGTGGGGGAGGCTTTGAGATGTCTGCTCTTCACCATCTCGCACAGCAGCACGCTTTTCCATTTCCTTGTGTGGTTTGGTTTTTTTTCCCTGTGGCTGGCCATCGACTGGACAATTTTTTTTGGACAATTTACTGGACAAAGCACATTTTGCTTTGTCCTGCAGTCCCTGGGGGCTCTGGAGCCTGGGCAGGGCTGCTCTGGCTGTTGGTCATGAGCAGAACAGCAGTATCCTTCCAGCTGCCCGTGTCCCGGGTCTCAGCCTTCCCACCCACACAGCACAAGGTGTCAGTTTTGATTTCTCCCCCTCCCCACCCCAACCACTGCTTTTAGGGATTTTGGAAGGAACCCTTCTGTTGACTGTAAATTGGTTAAATTGTTTTCTCTTTTAATTTCTTTTTAACCCAGCTTTCACAAGTTTGGTTTTTTTCTCCTCTGCTTCTCTGTCAGACAACACATTTATTGTTGTCACTGAACGAGTAAGAGCAGCTGAATGTGGGACGGGTCGCTGCTCTTTGCAAGGGAGAACGGCTGGGTCTCTGGTGGGGATCACGTAGGACACGGGGCTGCTCTTAGCAGCACGGTTGCAGCGGGAGGAGAAGGGGCTGATCCCACCCGTTTGGTGTTAGGGGGGCTGGACGATGGGTCTGGACCCAGCTCTGTGCGCAGATTCGAGCCCCCCAGCCTGGGGGAGCAAAGGCTTATGGGGCACACACCCCAAGAGCCAGCCAGCCATGACCCTTCCAGTATCTCGGCGCTGTCTGAGCGGTTCCCTGTCGCTGGCTCGCTGAGCCCTGCTCCAGCAAAGCCTGGTCTGGCAGAACTGGGTCCTGATTTGCAGGATTAGTTGGTGTGAGCTCGGGAAAGGATGCCGGAGGGGGGGTGGCAGCCCTGGCACTTCCGATGCTGAAGATCTGGGCTGTGGCGAGGAGCTCTCCTTGCAGCAGCGGGCCAGGGACACCCAGAACAGAGGGTGAGGTTCCCGCTCAGCCGGCTTCGTGGAGCTTGTGGTCCAGGGCCCGCGTGTGCGGTGTGACGTGACGCTGCTCCCTTGCTGGACTCTGTCCCTCTGGGGAGGGTTGTGCTGCAGACAGGCTTTCTCCAGAGGCTGGGTTTCGCCTCTGTGCACCTTGGCTTGATGCTCACCTCGTCTGGAAAGCCTCTCCAGGCCACACAGGGGAAGGAGCAGGGCCTGTCTTCATCTCTGCGTTGTCTGGAATAGCTGCTCCTGTGCCTGGGGTCACTCCAGTGTAGCCACCTCTATAAAACCCATAGAGAAAATAAGCCTGAAAGGGAAACGGCTTCATTCATCCAAAACCCTGTGTTTGAGAGAGGGCCTGGAGGGTGGAGATAGCGTGGTGTGTGGGTCCCCTGGGGCACCGGCCTCTCTGCCAGCCAAAATGGCATCAGGAGTACACAACAGAGCTGCTGCTGCCTCTGGGTTTGGGCTGTGCTGCCCCTTCCGTCTCCTGGATACAGCAGTGAAGAGGAGCGTGGACAGGGCACCGCATCCCTGGCAGCGTTTGCTTTTTCTCTTTGTAACTGTAGAGGGAGTTTGAGCCCTGCCCAGCGCAGAGCCCAGGCCTCCTCTCTCAGTCCGTGCTGGTCACAGCTCCTGCTCCCCAGCCTGCTGCCCTGTTTGCCCAGTTTGATCAAGGTGCACGTGTGTCTGTCCTGGAGAGGGGACACGTTGCCCGGCGTGGGAGGTGGGGCTGAGTGGGCATTTTTCTCTCAGCCCCATCCCTCCTCCTTTCACTGGCTCTGCAGAAGCAGAGCCTCAGAGCACTGGTGCCTGTTTGCTGCCCAGCAAGTTCCCCGTTTTGTTCAGTGGAAGAAAATGGGGTGAACTGGCTTTTTTTTGCTGGTGTTTCTGGCCTGCAAACCTGGGCTGCCTTGCTAGCCAGATGTGTCCAACCTCTGGCATTACCCTGCCCACCTCCATCTTCAGCTTCCAGCCCATGAGTAGGCAAATCTATGCAGCAACCAGAGGTGCTCCTTGCTCCTGGAGCTGGAAGGCAGGATCCTGGGTTTAGTGCTGTAACACGTGGTCGAGCTCCAGATGGTCATGTTGTTTCTCACGCTCTTTTCTGGCTACCAAAGGTGCAGATTATTAATAAGAAGCTGGACTTTAGCAGCGTTCAATCCAAGTGTGGCTCAAAGGATAATATCAAACACATCCCGGGAGGAGGCAGTGTGAGTACCTTCACACTTTCAATGCACTCTAATAGTTCTAATGATTAAGTGGCATGTTGTGTACACTAAACTGCCGATGCTATCTGCAGCGACCCTGCCGTCAGATAGCTATTGGTGACGTGCAATGACTCTTTTCTGGCTACCAAAGGTGCAGATTGTTAATAAGAAGTTGGACTTTAGCAGCGTTCAATCCAGGTGTGGCTCAAAGGATAATATCAAACACATCCCGGGAGGAGGCAGTGTGAGTACCTTCACACTTTGAATGCACTGTGATAACCCTGAGATCAGTGGCATGCTGTATTCACTAAACCCCAATGCTATTGCAGCGGCCCCCGGCTGCCCGATAGCCATTGGTGCCCCGCTGTCCTTTAACCCCATTAACCCCAAAGACGTGGTTAGATGAACCCTAACGAGTCCTGGACATGCCTGACACGGGCAGAACTAACCGGCGCCCCGTAGAAACCCTGTCTGTACCAAAAGGTCCCGTTAACCGGAAGGTTTCACGCGGCCTGGAAGGCTCGGTGACTCGCTGCCGGCAGGGTGGGCAGCTCGAGCGGGCAGTGGCGTAGTTGCCGATACAGTAGCTGGGTAGGTTGATGAGCAAACGCTGTCCTCGTTGCTTAATGTCCTGCTAAATTGCCCGTGACTCTGCACAACAAGTGGAAGTGCAGGTTCCTGCCCGTTCCCATCAGGCAAGTATGATCTGTGCAAATATTAAAGCTTCTCCTTGCTAATGAATGTGGCCGGCAGCGCCCGTGGGGGCTGAGCCTGAAGTCATCGTGGGGCAATTGATTTAGCGCTGGCATTTCCAGCCACTCCCAGATAAACAGCCGGACTCAGCTTTCAGTTACTGTGCCAGAAACCTGGAGAAACTCCACAGGGCTTGGTGGATTTACACCAGTCTCTCTGGAGACAGAGTTTGGGTCTGGGAGAGATGACAGACCAAGGAAGGTGCATCGCTGAGACCCCAGACTGCAACCCGCGGGTCTGTGGCTGCCTGCTCTGTGCAACCTGCCTGGTGCCTCTCAGGTGGTCCCGGTGCATTTTCTTTGTGCTGTTTCTGATCTCTCTGGACACCCTCCCTGAGAAACTGAGCGTTGCAGAGGGCTTGGCACATAAGCACCGGGACAAAACTAGGTTTGAAACCTCCATCTTAAGTGTGATGTTATCTTGTGTTTATTCAAGGGGCCGGAGGAGCTGCTTGGCTGAGGTCTCACCTCTGTGAAGCAGCTTCCGTGCCAGTTCTGCTCTGTCTCACCCCAGGGTCCCACTCTGGCTGGGCTGCTGGGTGCGTGGCTGACCACTTGTCACGCCAGCAGTTCGTGTTGGTCACGAGTCCTCTGCTGCTGTGGCTGGCAATTACCTTCAGCACAGTGTGGTGAGCTCAGCCTTTGCCCCACCACGAGCTCACACCATGGGCAGGCGTTTGCAGCTGCAGTGGGTTGGGAACCACTGGGGTTTCTGGCTGGAGGTCGTCAGCCCTGCTCAGGCTCTGCCGGGGCTGAGCGTGGTGGGGTCGCTGCCCGGCTGCCTAGGCACGGAAAGCAGCAGCTCCGGGGCAGAGCCGGGTGCTGCCGCAGCAGTGGCTGCCCACACCGTCCTGGTGCAGAGCCGGGCCCTGCGGCTCCTCCGATACCAGGGGTGACAAAAGGCCACCAGCCTTGGGTGGCCGTCGCACCGCGGTCCTGCCCAGCGCTGTCGGCAGGGCCTGTCTGCCCAGCCACGGCCGCTCTCCGAGGAACGAGCCCTTCCTGGGGTGGCATTTGGGGGGGTTTTAAGCCTCTGACAAGGTGATACCTTAGGCAAAAGTTGACCTGAGTGATGCTGATGCTGAGAGGTGGGATCCCCAGGTCTCTGGCACTGGTTTCCCAGGCAGGCAGCTCTGTGGCCCTTTCCCTTTCTTGCCAAAATGGGGAGGCCCCTTCCCTGCTCCCCAGCAGAATGGCAAAGGTCGATGGAGCCCTGCCCGTGGAAAGAGGGAACTGGAACGAGAACAGAAAGTGTTTCAGTTGCTGATTGCTGGCTCTGGACGTGGGAGGTCTTTCAGCCCCAGGTCCCAGTGGTGCCCAAGTCGCTCACGGGCCCTTCGGGGTCACGGCTGGGAGCAGAAGGGCTCCAGCTTTCCTTTCTGGGGCCTGGTTCCTGCCTTCTGGCTGAGTCGAGCTCTCCTCCTGCCTGCTGCATTACACGTGTGATCTTCCCCCAGTGCTGTCCTCATGTCTGTGTCTGCCATGTGCTCCCGGACCCCGGGGATGCTTTTCCCCCCTCTCTCTGTCTCCACTCTCTGTCCAGCGTGCCTTTTGGTGACCATCAGAGACAAGGCAGGTCCGTGGGAGCTGTGGGACGGTGGGACACTGGTACCCAGCCCCTGTTCCCCCCTCCTTCTCCTGGCTGTGTGGTGGAGCAGGGAGTGTTTCTCGGTGCTGTGCACAACCATGGCCCAGCACCAAGCTCTGAGGGTGGTGGGGCTGACACACAAGAACTGCAGGATGCACCTTCACCCCTGGGGCTTTTGAGGCAGCACAGGCTGGTGGGGTGCGATGGAGAGCGGTGGCGACGGTGAATCCTTTGTGCTGGCTTCTGGCCGCGGTGGTCCGGAGGAGTCAGCTCCTATGCAAAGGTCCCCTTGGTGCTGGCACATCCTTCCCAAGGGCTGTGAGAGCAGCACGCCCGCCGAGGAGCTTGGTGAAAGCACAGAGCGCAGCGCACGCTCCCCTGGGCGTCCAGGGAGAGCCAGACACTGGTGCCGCGAGGCACCGTCGATCCCACTGCTGCTGCCCAGCCCCACTGCCCCCAGCACCAGCCCCTTCGCTCGCGGCTGACAGGCCACAGCCAGGGCCCAGGGAACTTCCTGGGGGTACGGGGATGTTTGCTCACCCCCTTGTCTCCGGCTCCTGCCGCAGCTGGGGGGGGTGTGTGTGTGTGTGTGCTGTGCTTTGCTGTCCCCGACAACACCCGATGGTCCCAGACCTTTCCAGCTGCAGTTGTGTGCCAGCGTGGTGGGCAACTGCTGACCGTAACCCCCTCACCAGCTCCCCGTTAACCAGTTCCTCGTGTGTGTGTCTCGTGTCACCCGGTTGTCCCTGCACAAGAGGCTGACAGCCCCAGGCCCGGGCAGGTCACCTCCCGTCCCTGGGCCGGGCTCCCCACGGGGCGGTTTCGGCAGCGTCGCTGCAGCCCGTGCTCAGAGACCTGACGAGCAAACCGAACCAAACCCAGCACCAGGAAATGCTGCTGGGGCTTGACAGAGTGGAATTGCCAGTTTAATGTATATCACGGGAACTCCTGACAGATATCTAGGGACTTTGCTTGGCTGGTTTTTATTTTTGCCTTTTTTTTTTTGTTGTTTTTTTTTAACCTTTATTTTCATTACAGCATTTTTCAGAAATGCATATTTTGGTCACTCTTTTAAAAAGTTCTGCGCACATTGATCATTTCTGTTCTTTCAGTTTTTGTGGACATAAGCTTTATGTTTTACACCAGAAAAGGTATTTATTTTTTACGTTTTTCTCTCTGGTATATCTCCTCCTTTTGGATGATGTGTATGCAAATCTTAATTAATTACCACTCCACTTTCTCTCTCACTTTAAAAAAAAAAAAAAAAAAGCACTTTAAACTTGCCTCTACTTCCCCCCCTTTGTGGAGAGGTGATCTCGTGCATGCTGACGTGATAAGAGAGGCTACTGCACACGGGCATTAATGACCTCCCATTTCCGATGACAGTTTCTTTGGCATCATTAATCTTCCTGGGGTCTAAGCTGTCCTTCCCCTCCAATCCGGATCAGGTGCCGGTGTGTGTTGTGCCTCCCCCTCCCCAGGCTGCCCACGGTGGCCAGAAGCTCATTGCCTGTTCCTTTCTCCTACGGACAGGTCCAAATCGTTTACAAGCCAGTCGACCTGAGCCACGTGACATCCAAATGTGGTTCCCTGGGCAACATCCATCATAAACCAGGTACGGCAGCGCTGGGTGCTGGTCCTTGGGAGCTCCCGGGGCCTGGTGCTGGTCCTTGGGAGCTCTCAGGGCTGAGTGCTGGTCCCCCAGGGCCAGATGCTGGTCCTTGGGAGCTCTCAGGGCTGACATCCCTGCACAGCATCCTTTGGGAATTCTCTTCACCCTGTTTCCCATTTGCCCTGGGTGTCCCAAATCCCCACGGGGTCCCTCTTGCCCCTGTTTTCCTGCTCCTCACCTCCCTGCGCAGCCTCAGAGGGGTTCAGTTGAGCCCCTCAGCACTTTCTCTCCAGCCTGCCCTGGGAGCTCACCCAGCTCGTGCTCTTCTCTTGCAGGCGGTGGCCAGGTGGAGGTGAAATCTGAGAAACTGGACTTCAAAGATAAGGTGCAATCGAAAATCGGGTCCTTAGATAACATCAGCCACGTCCCTGGAGGAGGAAATAAAAAGGTAAAGGGGCCCTGGGTCGAGACCAGGCCTGCTGTGAGTGTCTGCCTGCCCTGTCAGCGGGCAGAGAGGCGCTGCGGTCCGGACTCAGAGAAGGGCCTGCTCACCCTCAGACCTCCTGGCCTCTCCGCTCCGCTCACTCTCCCGAGTGCTCAAAACCATTTGCTGCCCATGTCATGTCCTAGCGTGGGGTGGTCTGTGCAGGCTCGTCCCAGTGTCGGGACAGGCCACTCAGCTGCTGTCCCGCAGCCCAGTTACCTGCCTGCCAGCAGCTGCTGCTGGTGGGCAGAACACAGGGCCCTGGGGCCACGTCCCCAACCCGGGGGACGTATCCTGCAGCAGAGCTGTGGCAAAGTGGCCAGTAAATGGTGTGGCCAGCAGGACTGGGGCAGGGAGCATCCCCCTGGGCTGGGGAGGCTGCCCCTCAAATCCTGCAGTCAGTTCTGGGCCCCTCACTCTCAGCAGGACATTGAGGGGCTGGAGCATGGCCGGAGAAGGGCAATGGAGCTGGGGAAGGGGCTGGAGCGCAAGGGTGGTGAGGAGCGGCTGAGGGACCTGGGCTTGTTCAGCCTGGAGAGAAGGAAGCTCAGGGGAGACCTCCTGGCTCTGACAGCTCCTGACAGGAGGGTGGAGCCAGGGGGGTTCTTCTCCCAGGGAACAAATGCCAGGACAAGAGGAACAGGCCTTAAGTTGCCCCAGGGGAGGTTTAGGTTGGAAGTGAGGAACAGTTTGTTCCCCATGAGGGTTGTCCAGGGCTGTGCCAGGCTGCCCAGGGCAGGGGTGGAGTCCCTGTGATCCCTGGAAGGGTTTCCAAGCCATGGAGCTGTGGTGCTGAGGGACAGGGGTCTGTGGTGCCCTGGCAGTGCTGCGGGATGGTTGGACTCCCGTGATCTCAAAGGGCTCTGCCAACCAGACCGGTTCTGTGACTGTCACGACAGGCTCTGTCCTCCTGGCCCATGGTCACCTGATGAGCACAGATGTCCGTGGTGGCCTCTCCTGTGCTTTGTGCTCTTTCTGCTGTTCTCTGCAGTTGAAACATGTTCCTGTCCAAACCTCTCACATTAAATGGCCCCACCATCAGCAACTGGTTCTGCTCTGTGCATTGCCAGTACTCCCAGTGGGGTGGCACAAAGCGGGCAGCTCCGGGAGCAGCGTAGGTGCTGGTTCCGCAGGGAAAGCGGAGCGTTAGAGGCTTAGCTTTATTTAGACAAGGTGACTTTGCAGGAGGCCACCACCAAGGAAGGAAGGGGACCTCTTCTTACCTCGAATCTCGGCCTGAGCGAGGGCTCTGTGCGGGCAGCGATGTGTGTTCCTGGGGGGGTTTAAGCTGAAAGTCCAAAGCCAGTCAGGTCAGAAACACTGACCTTGGGGGGGGGGCTCTTCCTGCCGCAGGCCTTGATGGTGACTTCACAGTAAGTACAACACCTCGACCACCCCGCCTAGGGACGGCCCAGTCCCTGGCAGGCAGGGGAGCAGGAGAGCAGGTAAGCACAGAGCTGAGACTCCAGGCCAGTGCTTGGATTTCTCCAGGAAAAAAAAAGCACTTTTTGTCTTCCTTCTTTTTCAAACACTTCTTGTCTCGCTGGGAGGGGGAGGTTCTGTTTCGGCTCCTGTATTTTGACCCTTTGTTCTTGGCCACGTTTCCTCTGCGCACCTCCCGGCTCTCCCCGTCCCAGCGGCGCTCTGGCCTCCGACCGAGGGACCGCTTGACTTCCTTACCCTTCTCTCGCTGCTGCTGCGCATCAGACCCCTGCCTCGCCGCGCCCTTTTCCAGCCTGTTCACGGCGACGGTGCCGGTTCCTTCATATCCTGGCACGTTCACTTGTCCATAGTTTGAAGAACTTGCCCTTTGGAGGGGGAATTTCCTTGCACGGCCGTGACCCGGCGGTGGTGTCACCGGCAGTTGCCTGTCCCCTGCCTACCGCCAGCCCGGGAGGAGATGGTTGGTGTAACCGAGCTCTGCCCACGGCCCTGTGCCCACAGCGGCTGCTCCCCGCTGCTGTGTGTGGAAAGTTTTCCTCCCCATCTCCAAAGGCAGCTGCTGTTCTTCCTCTGAGACAGTGAATCGCTCTGTTTTTCAGATCTTTTTCTCACCGATTTTCTATTTCTTTTCTTGTTGCTTTTTTTTGTCTTTTTTTTCCCTCTTGTTGACATCTATTGGCTCATGGGTTTGGGTTTTTTTTGTTGCTGATGCGTATTTTGCACCCCCACCGCCCTGGGTGGGTTTTTCATCTGTAGAGAGAGAAAGGCAAGGAAGAAAAGACCCAACCCCAGGCTCCTCGGACCCCGAGCCCAGACCCCGCTGGGCTCCAGGCCCTGGTGCTGGAGCCACCCACCCCCCCGGAGAGCCAGCTCCCAGCTGGGGAGGGCACCAGTAAGTAGCAAACCCCATCCACTTCACCTCCCTGCCCCGGTGCCCGTGCTCACTGGGAGAGAGGGGCTCGGCTCGTGGGAGCAGTGGATTGTGTGGGCTGGGGGTTAAGGGGCAGCTGGGGGGGGGGAAATCCCACCCCGGGGAGGATCCCACCCCTCTGTAAATCTCTGCCAGGGGAGTGGGAGCCACCCAGGTTGTGCCATCCGAGTGCCCGGGACGCTCTGCCACGCCGGGCCTGGGCTGGATTTGGCAGCATCCCCAGCCGCTCCCGTCGCGCCGTCCCCGCCGGCTGTGCCCGTTCCCTCCGAGGGCTGCGGGAAGGGAAGTGCCCGAGCACTGGGGAGCACTGGGGACTTTGCTCCCGGCGCTGGTTCCCAGGTAAAACCGGCCCGGCCGGCTGCCGTCCCGCCCCCTGCCCGCTCACCGCCCGCTCCTCTCGTTGCAGATTGAGACTCACAAGCTGACCTTCCGCGAGAACGCCAAAGCCAAGACCGACCACGGCGCCGAAATCGTCTACAAGTCCCCCACCATCTCCGGAGATGCCTCCCCGCGCCGCCTTAGCAACGTCTCCTCCACCGGCAGCATCAATATGGTGGACTCCCCGCAGCTGGCCACGCTAGCCGACGAAGTGTCCGCTTCGCTGGCCAAGCAGGGCTTGTGATCGGGGCGAGGCTGCTGAAGATGAGAGAAGACAAGGAAAAAAAGG
>WUAM01000227.1:749011-762843 GCA_024336885.1 Actenoides hombroni | reverse complement strand
CCTAAGATCCCCTCTCAGGCTTCTCTTCTCCAGGCTCAACAGCCCCAGGGCTCTCAGCCTTTCCTCAGAGAGATGTTCCAGTCTGTGGGGTGGGAATGGCCGGGTGGCTGTGGTGTGGCAGAGCCCTGCACGGGGCAGGAGGTGCCTGGGTGGCTGTGGTGTGGCAGAGCTGGCAGCACCCTGCACCTCGCTGCCAGCTCGGCCTTTGCTGCCAGAAGCGTTTTCTGGTCGCTGGCGAATCTCTCCTGGTGCCGTTTCACTGCTCGGCTGCGTGAGAAGTTTCTCAGCATTGCTGTGTCGAGTTTCTCTGTCTTCCCAGCGTTGACTTGATTGTTTCGTTTCTTCCAGCATGACACCAAGATGAGTTGGGTCTGCTGGAGCGCTCTGGGTGGCAGAAGCAATCTCACTCCAGAGCCCAGTGGCTGCTCCTCATCCACTCCCACTGACTCCTGGGGAGCGGTTCCGACGCATCCTTCCCCTCCGGCCCTCGACTTTCCAATCTGAAATCTTTTAACTTCCATTTTTCAATCCTGCTCCGTGTCATTATGCACCGGTGCCTTAAGAAGAGTTCAGATGGAGGGAGGTTCTTCTCCTCTAGCGAGACCTCACCGGGAGTATTGTGTCCAGTTCTGGGCTCCCCAGTTCAAGAGGGACCCGTTGGGGGTTGGACTCAATCATCTCCAGAGGTCCCTTCCAACCCCCACCATGCTGTGACTCCATGAACTCCATCCAAGGGTAGCTCAGCCCCAGGAATCCCACGTCCTCACCTCCCACATGGCAGTGGCCCCAGGGCAAAGTTTAGTAGCACGAATGGAACCCAACACTTCATGTCTGCACCAGCCAACACCCGCTCCTCGACAGCGCTGAGATGCCAAGAGACATCTCATGGTTCAACCAATGCCTGTTGATTCACCAGAAACCGAAAAACGTCAGTGTTAAAAATCAGCTTAAAAAAGAGTTGCCCATCCTCTTTCTCTATTCATCTTTTGAGGGGCTTAAATGCCAGTACTGAAGAGAAAGTCAAATGCTGGGACACTTGCTGCTTGAGTCCGTGCTGGGGACAGCAATGCCAACTCTTACGCACCTTGGAAACCCAGGACGTGCCCAAACACAAAAGCCACGTGCTCTGCTCACACACACAGTTCTGACAACTAAACTCCAAGTGCCATCCCTCAAGAGCTCCGCGAACGCGGCTTCTTCCCTGGCCCTCGTCATCTTCAGTTGTGCCTCACTAAAGGAGGAGATTTGCACCCGCTTCAGCTCCTGTTTTCCCCTTTGCTCCTGTCCACATGTATTCTTCAAGCTCATTTCTCAGGCCAACAAAGCTTTTATACTTTTCTTTCTTAGATCAGTGCAAAACCTGATCTGTGGGTGGAGCAAGAGTTAAACTCTGCCAGATCCACTCGCCTGACAGCTCCAAGGGAGGAAGAGAAAACCCCAGGAGCGCTCCAGAACAATCTCATTAGCTGATCACAACATCTCTGCCTGCGAAGAAGCCAAAGCGAACCATTTGTTCAGCTGAACACCCGCCCCCAGCCCGGGGACAGAACCAGCAGCTTCCGAAGGGCTCTTCCATCCACAGCGTGTGCTTGGCACTGATCTGCTTCTGGTTCAAACCCCAGCTCAGTTCATTCATTCCCGGGCTCAGAGGAACCCAAGGCCTCGAGAGGCTGGGAGCGCAGCTATTTCCACTGTTCTTCACTGCAAACCCTCGCTGCTGGGACGGGGAGGATCAGTGAGCACAAATCCTAGGGCATTCTGCTGCTGGGCAGGGCTGAGCGAGGATGCCAGGCTGCTGCCCGAGGGTGCCAGGCTGCTGCCCGAGGATGCCAGGCTGCTGCCCGAGGATGCCAGGCTGCTGCTCGCAAGCGGGCAGCGCTGGCCGGCTGCCAGCAGCCCAGGGGCCGGGAGGAATTTGCATTCGGATCAAGCAGATCACAACTGCCCTCCTTTCTGATGAGGAAGAACCATCCAAACCACTCCACCGGCGACGGCGTGCAATGCTTTGCCTACAGAGCAACCATCACTCCCATCAGGATGTGGAAGGTTTGTTTTGGCATCTCTAGGTCATTTCTATTAAAAAAAGGGAAAAAGGCCCAGGCCAGCCAAGGAAAGGTGCCTGATCTCCTGCACGGAAATGCTGGCAGGACAGGTTGCCCAGCAGAACCCCGATTTCTAACAGCCCGGGTGCAGAGTCGGTGTCCAGCCCAGGGCTCAGCACCGGAACAGAGCCCCGAGTCCCAGCGGCCCCTCACTCGAGGAGATGCTCCAGCCAGCAGCCCATTTCTTGCTTCTCCTCTCACTGCTGCAGCCAAAGCCTTGGCCCCAGGCCAGGCTCTCAGGGCAGTTTCTCTCTCCAAAATAACCCTGAATCCCTTCCTAGTGGAAGGGTTAAGCACAGCTCAAGGATCCAAGAAAACCCTTGGACGGCTACAAAACTCAATCCACAGAGACTTATAGATGGTGAAACAAAAGAGGGAAATCAAAAATACCAAATTAAACCCACCAAAGTGAAACAACTGCCAAGGGGAGGGGTTGAGGGACACCCACCCACCTCCCCAACCTGCTCATGGCACAGAAAAAAACCAAAGCTACCAAACCTCCTTCACAGCCCTTCCTGCCTACCAACAGATTTTACTGTGATTCAGGACAATTTAAACTACTCCAGAAGCTGCACAACAAAAATAGACTCGAATCCACCCTTTGAGAAAGAAGTTTTCCCCTGAAATGAAATGTCAGGGGATTATTTATGCTGCTGAACAACATCACCATCTACACACCTCAGCATCAGGCTGATCTTCAGAAGATTTCTGCTTCTGAAGTGCAAATCGTTTCAGAAAGCAGCCTCAGAAAAGGAAGTCAAACCCAAGCCATGCTACTGAACTATCTTTCTTCCCCTAAACGTAACACTCGGAAGGAGGAGGAATCCCAGCAAGCAGGCAGGGAACAAGGCAGCAAATTCTACAGCGATACACAGGCAGCAAACCGGCCGTGCTCCGCTTCTCATCAGCACACAGAAAAACTGTAATTTTATTGACTTCCAGTTTTCAGCTTGGAAAAAAAAAAAAAAAGTGTTTTTTTTTTCAGCTGCCGGCTGGCAAACCACCCCCATCACCTGCAGAAACCTGAACTTCAGCTCTTGCACAGCCCTGGGCCATCTTCAGGGTCTGGCTGCACTGCAGAAATGGAGTTAACATCGGAAACCAGAGCGGCTCCAGAAGGCTCTCATCTGAGCGTGAAACACCAGGCATGGCACAGGCACAGGGCACAGCACAGGCATGGCACAGGCATGGCACAGGCACGGCACGGGGCACAGCACAGGCATGGCACAGGCATGGCACAGGCACAGCACGGGGCACAGCACAGGCACGGCGCGGGGCACGGCGCGGCGGCTGGAGTGCCAATACACCATTTCATCCCGATGGGCCCCGAGCTGCTACCCGCCCCCCCAGGGTTTGTATCCGGCGTTGGTGCGCAGCGGTGAGTCACGACGTGTCGGTGACGCTGAGTCACTCTCCTGGTCTGTGCTGGCCCTTTCTCAGGCCCAGCCACATCCCAGTGCAAACCCGTGCGCCTCGAGAAGAACACGTGGCAGCTTTCCCCAAAGCCCGGAACCGGGAGAACGGTCTCTCAGAAGTAGAGTGGATCTCTTAATAGGTTTTGGTTTTACGAGCTGAAATACCCAATAACCACCTCCTGTCTGGATGGAGACCCTAAAACACTCATTAAGGCCACTGGCAAAAAGATCTGTGGGGTTTTGGAGAGCAGCAGCTCCCGAGCAGGGTCTGCAGGTCACCTCAGCGCACGTTCTCCTCACAACAGCAGCTCCACCACAGCTCCTTCCGTTCCCATCTCGCCTACGGCCAAGCCAACAGGAATCAAACCATGGCCAGGTTCAACTCTGGGCCACCAGCTATGAGAACGGATCCCAGGGGACAGAAATATCTAACCAACCCCAAGAGATGACTTTGCTAAGACCCAACAGGGTGACTCCAAGAGGACAGTCTCCAAACAAAGACATGGGAGCCACTGGTAAGACAACAGGTAAGAGAGCGCTAAGCAAGAAGAGGTCATGTGTTTAATGCTTGCCATCTCTGCTCGGTGCAGGAAAGCCCCTGCTGAGCCAACCCCCCAGTGCTCTGGACCGTGCCACAGCTGCCTGGACAGGCTCCAAGGCACCTTCTTCACCACTCCTCACAACCGTGCCCTCTGTTCCCTCATCCGGGTCGCTGGTGAACACATTGAACAGTACTGGTCCCAGTGCCAACCCTCGAGGGCCTCCACTAGATACAGGCCTCCAACCAGACTGTCCCACTGACCACAAGGCTCTGCCTTCTTCCTTCACCCAGTTCACAGCCCACCTCACCCAGTTCACAGCCCACCTCAGCCCCGGGCACCCAGAGCACACTTCCCGAGCGCAGCTGCGGTGGGTGAACCCAGCTTCCTTTAGGGATGCGAGGGGGAAACACACGGACCAGAAACCACTGCGGGGACGAGCACCCCCCTGGTCTGGGTGTGTTGGTGCGTTATTGGTTTTCCTCAGCTCTAAGGCAAAGCACTGTGCCACCCTAAGTCCTCTGGGCACCTCCCCGACACCCACTCCCCAAGAGAGGATCGTCCCCAAGTCCCCACTCCCCAGGCCGTCCCGCAGACACGGACGAGGCCCCAGCCCTCTGCTCCCCAGAGCTCGCTCCACCCGGATCCTGGGAAGCTCCTGCTCTCCCCTGCCCCGCGTCGCTCCCCCCGGAGCCATCTCAAGGTGCCATCTGCTCAAAAGAATACTCTTCTTTTAAAGTCCCGATTTTCCACAAAGCCCGGGAAGAGCCCTGACCGCGAGGGCTGTGTGATGTGGTGTGATGTGGTGTGGTGTGTCCATCCCCTGCGAGGCGAGTCCAACAAAACCCCTATCGCACCCCGAGGATCCCACTGCCAGCTCACGACCAAGGCACCGACCGGGCAGCAGTCGGGAGCAACCCAGCAGGGCCCAGCAGAAGGTTCTGCTCAGGCTCTGAACTGCACTTCAGGTATTTTTTATTTTATTTTTTTTTCTTTCTTAAGTTTCCAACACTTTCAAGATCTCTGCTGAAATCTTTCCTGCTGGTTGCCAGGGCCAGGGTTGAACTCTTGCAGTATTTCAAGTCCAAGTGCCCCAGATCTTTTACACCATGACATTTATGCAACGCCCCGAGCATTTATTCAGCTGACTGCCTGAAAAACAGCCATACCAAGCTGCAGCTGCTCTTCAGCCCGTAGCAGCAACAATTGTTCTGTGACAATAGACTAAAATTCTGATTTTATTCTTCCAGCTACCCCAATACAAGTACTTTGGCCCCTGTCTGAATCCTGTTTCAGCACCCACGAAGGTGTGGGGAGAGAAGGGGAAGGTGAGGGAGCAGGCTGCGGCCTGGAGGTGGGAATCAGAAGTGTGGACACCAAGAGCTGGCCATTACACCAGCAAAAGAGACTCTCCAGATGCCCGGCAGAGCAGCCAGTTGAGAAATACCACATTACAAGAGAATTGACTGGACCTCTTTTCAATACAGCTCTCCACACGCTCTCCACGCTGCGACTACGCGGCACGGCAGCCAGCAGCACGGACAACGCTGCCAGCGCTCAGAGTCTGCCCCATCATCATCGCCCTGGAAAACTCAAGGTAGTTTTTCACACCCTGCAGCTAAATCCAGGACCAAGGAGGTCAGAACAGACCAGGCAGGAGAGGTGGAGGTTATCACCAAACCGCAGTCTGCTCCAGCTGCGACGCGCCCGCAGTTCGGCGGGAGTGTTCCTCTCAAAGTGCCACTGAACACGCCACTCACGACTGTACGAATCAGGCTGTCCCCTCAAAATGCTTCAGCTAGGATTGCCCAAGCTCAAAACCAACTTCTTCCAGGAGCACATCCTTCTTTTTGGCGAGGAAGGCCCTTTAACAATGTAATAGTTGGGGTTACAACAGCTTCCTGACAGGTCTGGGTTGCACAGGATTCTAAGATCATTGCCTTTTTTAGAACCATATTTTTCATTAGAAAAGACTTTTTTTCATGAGAAAGCAGGAAGTGGCAGAAGCCCTAAGCCAAAGGAAATTTTACTCTTAATTTTTTTTCTCCTCTTCATATTAAAGGTGGGATTCCATTGAGAGATTTACAACCTTCTACGGCAAGCTCGGTAGCGAGGGACCAGTGAGTCCTGTGCACTAAGAGGAGGACACTGTACGTGGTAACAGAGCCTGGTTTTACCATATCACACAATCCCAGCATGGTTGGGGTTTGAAGGGACCTCTGGGGATCAGCTGGTGCCACCCCCCTGGCCCAGCAGGGTCACCCAGAGCACGGGCCCAGGGTCACAGTGTCCAGGCAGGTTGGGAATCTCTCCAGAGGAGACTCCACAGCCTCTCTGGGCAGCCTGGCACAGGCTCCCACACCCTCAGAGCAGTTTTTCTTTTTCCATCTTCACTAACGCATCATGAGCACAACCAGCAACAATTACAAGCAGCAATTTTCTTCCATTTCTTTCAAATAAGAGGTCCTGAAATCCTTGACAAATTGCAGACATTGCAGCTCCATCCCACACCTCTGCCTGCTGCCAAAGTGCCAGAGAAGCACCTGCAGGGGGACAGACCGGCAAAGACCAGAAGCACCCCCAACATATCCCTGCAGCAGAGCCAGCACCCTCTCTAGGAAACACTAGCAAATGAGTAAGAGCTGCTGGGACATCCTCAGTCAGAAAGCCCCTCGTGGGTTGGCTCAGCCAGGGCTCGCCGCGCAGCCAGAGCCCTCCAGGAAGGTGTTCTCGAGTGAACAAACCACTTCCCAGGTCCTGGTATCCTTCCACCAGCAACAAGATCCCACCACACACCGGGCAGCAGAGGATGATTTGACTTTTTGGATTGCTGTAAACCAAGCTTCCCTGAAACGAACGCAGTTAAAACATCAAAGGAGAGAAGGAAAGGGGTGTTCAGCGTCCCAAATTCTTCAGACCAAAGTTAAGTGCTCAACAGAGAGGAGACAATTACAGCAGAGAGTAAACTGTTTGAGAAGTTATTACACTTGTTCAACAGCAAAGGCCTTTGTGTGCGTGCAAATAGAGCAGTGTGGTGTCGAAGTGGGGGAGCGCTGGCTGGGGACCGTGAGTGGCACGATCCCCGGGGAACCACGAACAGAGACTATGCAAATCAGGACCTATTGTTAAAAGAGAAAATTTATTTCACATTCCTGAGCAGCAGTGTTCCTGGAGCATAACAATTGGTGAGGCCCTTCTGCTGAGTACTGCACATTTTTATGCTCGGCAGTAAATCAATATTCCAGAACACAGGACGCGGGCACTGCCAGCGCCAGGACAGCGGCTCGGGAGAGCCCTGCTACAGCACCCCGTCAGAACGGGACTTCTTCGGGACGTGCCTCTCATTGTGCTGAAGAGTTTACTGAAGGCAATGTTCATGGAATTATTCTCCAGGATGTTAAAACCTTCCAGCTGACAGCATGAACATGTACACAGAATCATTAGGGCTGGAAAAGACCTCTAAGATCATCAAGTCCAGCCCTCTAACCAACACTATCATGACTACTAAACCACGCCCCAAAGTGCCACATCTACAGCACTTGCACAGGCAGTTTCCTGATCGTGCTGCTCTCACCTTGGTCTCGACAAGTGCAGTAGCAGTCACCTCAGTGGAGCACAGCGTTCCGACCGGGCAAGCACTGGGAAGACAACGGGACGACCAAGAGAAAACGCAGTTGGTCTTGAAGCAGAGAACTCCTTGGCTGCCTGTGCCCCAGCACTCCTTACAATCACAGAACCATAGAACTGTTATGGTTGGAAAGGAGCTCAAGTCATCCCAACATCTCCCTAACCACCAGACCATCTCCTCAAGTGCTACATCCACTCAGCTTTTAAACCCCTCCAGGGATGGGGACTCCACCCCCTCCCTGGGCAGCCTGTTCCATTGCCCAACCTCTCTCTCAGTAAAGAATTTCTTGTAATACCCAATCTAAACCTCCCCTGATGCAACTTCAGGCCATTTCCTTTCATCCTGCCATTAGTAATTCGGGAGCAGAGACCGACACCAGCCTCACTACAACCTCCTCTTAGGTAGCTGTAGAGAAGATGATGACTTCTCCTTCAGTACTGACCACACTTCCCAGCAAGGGAGCCAGGAAGGACTCGCTACAGACTAACACGGGGTTCAGAACATCTGCCCAAACTGCTTTCAACTACGCAACCTCTGATCCCATCACACCAGGCAGGACTGAAGTGAGCAGTCCAACATATAAAACATGCTTTCATTTTCTCCTTGGTTCAGCTTGCAGGGGATTGCACAGGAGAGGAGTCTTCCTCTCCTTCCCCACCGGCTGCACCCAGTAAGGACCCAGCAGCACAGGGTTCTCCCACCTTCCCAGAATGAAAACTCAGCTTCAGTCTCTTCCCTTTTTACTATGCAGCCGTTAAGGCCTGAGGTCAAAGGGTGTTTTGTCATGGATCACTGGGGGGGTGGGATGTCTTTTTGTTTAACTCCACAGGTTTTGCAGCCCAAGATCAAAATGAAACTTCAGGATAAGCGATTACACTGAAGCAGGCTTCTTCTCCAGGCCTGGGAAATTTCTGCACTGCTGAGATGACCTCACCCTCCTTATCTGCTCTTTAATGTCCTGGGAGGGAAAGGAGAGAGCTCTGCAAACACACGTCTCAAAACGCAGAATTCCAACAGTAAATTTGTGCTCACAAACACAGCTCTGAGCATCACAAAATTCTCCACCTGAAGCACAAAACCCCTAAACCCTTTACACAAAAGCCTCTTCTCAAAAGTTTTTTCCCAGTCTTCCTCTCGGCTCATTAAAGCAAACAGGTTTTTAAGCTCACACCAAGCTAGAAATGAAGAAAAAAACCCCAACATTTATTTGGATCACACAGCGACATCAGAAGAATGTGGGTAAGAGCCAAGAAGGCTTTCCAGCTGAAGCAGAAGTTATCAGCAATGCTGCTATCAGCTGAAACGGGCTGGGCTGGGCAGGGAGTGAAGGCGAACGAATGGATTGTAGGAAGCAGCTAGCGAACGCAGGCAGCACCGACCTGCACCAGCATCAGCGGCAGGGATTCACCCGTCAGGTGCAGCCCTAAGGCTTCCCAAGCTCCCCGCCTTCCAGGGGAGAAGCAAAAAGCAATCTGCTTCCCAACCCCATCCAGCCGGGCGAGCGGGGCTGCGGGAGCCGTTGGCACGTGTGCCATCGCAGCTCGCTCCCCGCTCGCTCCCGGGCTTGCCCTGATTTCCAAGCCTTCAATCTGAGTCGCTTCAGACTTGTAGGAAAAAATGAAAATACGTTTTTTTTCTGGCTTGAAGCTCCAAGTAACAGAAGCACCAGGCCTTTTAGGAAAAGAGAACACCCACTGGATAAAGCTGGAGACATTCCCTCTGTAGCTGCCGGGCTCTGCTCTGCTCAGCTCAGCGCGCAGAGGGGTCTGCGGTATCAGAGGTACCCACCCAGGCCTGCCCCGACGCGTCCCCCAGCACACAGAGATCGCCTCTTTAGTCTGAAATAGCACCAGGGTAAAGCTACACATCAATATGAAATCTGAAGGTCATTTAGTCAAGGAAAGGGGCAAACGTACTATTTCTGGCACCGATTCAAGAGAAGTTTCCTCTCTCCATTCAAAGAGCCCTTCCAGTTAACCCAGAAAGAATACCCTGCTGGCCTCCAAGCCCTTTATCTGAGAAACGGGATCAAACGGTCCTGGCTAAGGGACTACTACACACTACAGAGGCTGGAAAGAAAAAGTCTAGAAAGAAAGGGAAAGAGAAAGGGAGAAGAACAGGAAACTAATGTGAATCACCCCACGGTCTGGTTTGCCAGCAGCCACTGAGCACCCAGCACAAAGCAGCCAGGGAGCCCCAGGATGGCACGGGCAGGGAGAGGGGTGTCAGCTTCTGGCCACTCAACCGTGGACAAGCAGCACTGGGGACAGACGATCCGAGGGCATCAATTAAGGAATTAGCAATCATGTTCCATAGCGAAGGACGCGGCAAGGTTTCAAATCCGAGATCAGGACCCCGGTGAGGATGCAGGGGTAGCTGCTGGGTTTGGGGGAGATCAATGGGGGGCCCCAGAGCTGGCCTGGGGGGTGGCTGAGGACGGCCGAAAGGCAGCGCAGTCAGAGGCTGTGCAGACCGGGTTATTTCCATTAGGAGAAGAAAGGCCCAATCTGCATTGTTCAGCCACGTGAAAACCCTTTTATAACAGACGCTCCGGAGTACAAAGGACTGAAGAAACAGGATTCAAACATCAAATGGGAGACACAAAAGAGCATCTCTGCTTTCCAAGAAAGGACCGAGCTCTGACCAGGTCGAAGAACCTTCCAGAAGAGCAACTCTGGCTGCTAATGAAGTGTTTTCAGGGAACTTCTCATCTCATCTGCATGCAAGCAAGCGACACATCACGCCACTTCCCCCCGCTAGCGCTCGCCACAGCTTTCGCACCAGCGGACGTCTGTCAACACCCCTGAATTTCTCGGGCATTCCTGGCTCCTTTATCAAGCCTTCCATCAAAAAGCTCATCTAACGTATCTACAAGTCCCCCTGCACAGTCCCCCAGGGCACAGCTTTAACTACCACTGTCTCAGCCCTTCCAATCTTGCCAAGGTGTCTGCTAGCAGCAGTTCAAACCCAGCTGCTGATTTAACTAGTACCAGAGCCAGGCTGGGAGCTGCTCTGGGGATGGCGAGCGGGGCGATGCAGTTCCGTGCCACAGGATGAAGTGTCACTGCTGAGCTGTGGTCTGTCTTTTCCTTCTAAATAACCATAAACCAGATTACTCACCAGCTTCAGCGGGAGCTGGCGGGTTCAGGAGAGCGGGTCGCGCACCTAACCGGTAACGCACGTACTGGGTGCCGGGGAAGCTTGGATCGTGGCCTGCAGAGCTGTTCAGGAGAGCAGGAGGGAGGAGCCTTTCCCCGAGCACAGCCCTGGGGCAGGATGAGCCCTGCCTCTGCGAGCCTGCTGGGCTCTGAGCTCTGCACCCTTGGCCAGCGGCACGGCACAGCAGGGAGAAGAGGGGGCACACGCTGCGGCTGAAACCCAAAATCTGGATGATCTGCGAGGCAGCGACGCAGGCAAAAGGGACAGAAGGCTCCACTCAGCAAATCACCCGAGGGCTGCGAAGGGAGTCACGCCCGCTGGCATCCTCTCCCCCGCCCCGCCTGCACCTACCACCCTTCCCTACAGAGAAAAGGGGGGAAAGGCTCCTTGCTGGAGCTCCCCCTGTGCCCTGGACAGAGGGCTTCAGTCTCAGTGCTGCCAGGCCTCCCTCCTCCAACAGAGCCCAACGCGCTGGGAAACCAGGCCCTCCCTCCAACCATGGTTCTGTCCGCAGGAGGCCTCTGCTACTGGCAGCGGGCTGACAAAGGCCTTAATGTTTCAACGTACAGATACCCTCTATTTTCCTGGAAAGAGCACGGGGTAATTCAAGCCCCCAGAGAGCAGGAGTGCCTTGGAGGGAAGGAAGCGGGATCCCAGTAAGTCTGGCGAGCTCCGTTCCGCTGGGCTCGGAGCTGGCGACGCTAACGAATGCGAAGCACCCCGACGGCAAATCGCCGTTCGCTGAACCCCCAGAGGAGAAGCCTGCCCCACACCCACCCCGACGTGTTCCTGTGTGACCTGATCCAGGGGATCCTGCTCCAGCAGGGGGGTTGGATGAGATGAACTTTTGCGGTCCCTTCCAACCCCTACCATCCTGTGATCCTGTGACAGCCGTGTCCGGCCCGGTGACAAACACAGGGGCCAGGCCGGGCTGGACAGGGGGGTTCGGGGTTGGGCAGAGCAGCAGTGAGGGGAGTAAGGGGGTTGCTCTTTAACCAGGCTGCTATTCAGATGTCCATGATATCAGCTTCAAAAGCAACATCCAGCTAAAAGCCACATGAGAAGGGCCAGTTTACGCAAGGTCTCTATTTTGCTCCATCACCCCACAGTCACCCTAGATTTCAGATGTAAGTTTTCCTTCAGATAAAGGGAAAAGCTTGTGGGCAGCCCCTCGCTCGCAGCGCGTGTGGAACCTAACGGAGCGAGCTCTCAAACTCAGAGATTCTCATGACAGCACTGAATTCTGAACTGCAGCCTTTCCGTGGTCATCGTCCGGAGCACGCTCACATCTTCCGGCACGGAAACAACCACGCTGCAAAGGTGAGGGGAAAAAACTGGCTACACAAGTTTCTCTGCTCCCAAGTGTCACCAAGGGGCAAGGTGGGCATCAGCATGGCCCTCAAGAGATGTGGCACTTCAGTGCTGCCCGTTCTCTCCCCGGACCTGCCTCTCACAACATTCAGAAAATCCCCTTCATTTCAGACTGGCACTTCAAACAGAGGAATTCCAGAGCTTCAGTTCAACAACTAAAATATAAATTGCCCCCCTGCTTCTGCTCAGACCGTACCCAGGTTGCATAAACAGAGCAAACCCGACCACCAGCACCTCCCAAACCCCACCCAAAACACAACACTCCTACATTTCACATTTCTCCCAGCCTCATCACAGCTTCTCAGAAGACAACACCGATAAAAAAATAACCAACAAAAAGAAAAACAACCCCAGAGGTTTTAGCTTAATACATAATGAGAGTTTCATATGGAACACAGCTTTTATTTCAAGTACACACACAGACGTGAAAACCTTTAACTCGCCTCCCCTCTGGACTGCTCAGAGGGCACAGAAATGAATGTTGTGATTTCTGAGCACTTCAAACATTTGCTTAAAAGTTAACGGGCTGGAGAATCAATTCCTGGGTTTTCTCTCCAGTTCTTCTGGTAAGAGACCAACCTCCCAGCACATCTCCCTAAATGCCACACAGATTTTTGTTACCACCTCTCTCACAACTCTTGCCGAGCTGGGCAAGACTCTGCCTTACCCTGGCTACCCAGACCACACACAATTATTCCATTTACGGTGCACAGCTTGAAGTACAAACCTCTCGCCGATGCGCACTTTGGATCCAAACTCTTTAGATGCCACTCCCTCACCTCAGGACGCGTTTACATCTCTAAAAAAATACATTTTCTCTGTTACCAACTGGTTATCAGATCACTAGTCATGCTTTGGGCAGGAGAGATGGGCTGCAGAAGACAAAACTCTGGGCAATGCAGAATCCAAATAAGTCAAGTCCCAGACGTACAGC
Source organism: Actenoides hombroni (assembly GCA_024336885.1). Taxonomy (NCBI): domain Eukaryota; kingdom Metazoa; phylum Chordata; class Aves; order Coraciiformes; family Alcedinidae; genus Actenoides; species Actenoides hombroni. The sequence goes on along the minus strand of WUAM01000227.1, from coordinate 749,695 downwards.
CACGTTTCTTCTACGGAGGCAAAAGGTGTCAACCCACAAGCTTTACAGAACACAGGAACTGTCACCGAGAGCAGAGGTAGGGAATTAACTCCAGGCAGGCTCCAAGGAGGAAATCCCCATCTGACCAGGAAGGAAGGCAAAGAACAGACAAAAAGTAAGAAGGGCGAGCAGATGGCAGCAGAGTTTGTGTCTGTATATTCACAGGGAACTGTGTAGGACTCTACTGCTGGAACCTACTGTACCACAGAGGAGAACCTTCCCTCAGGGAGCAGGACACTACAGAACCCTGACCGAGGGCCAACGTCCATCTCTGCAAGGTGGCAGAGCAGCGGTGGGGAGAAGGTCTTATGGTTTAAGAGGCTGAAAGCTGGGACTCCCATCCTGGATCTGCTAATTCTCTGTTCCAGCACAGATTTGCCTTTTGATCCTGGACACATTACTTGACATCTTTTTCTCATCTATACCATGGCCAGAGGAGTTCTGGCTCACCTTCAAGAGTAGCTGTTATCTATGGTGTAGTTATTGTCCCAGGCTTTAGACTGGAATGGATTTAATATCAGAGAAGAAATTCCACTGTAACCTTCAATTTACTGCCTCCTTTCTTTTAATTAATTAAACACATGCCAAAAAAAGCTCCCTCTGATCAAGACAACACCCCCACCCAAGCAGAGGGGAGGTCGGCGA
>WUAM01000227.1:710711-742928 GCA_024336885.1 Actenoides hombroni | reverse complement strand
CACCAGGGAGAAAAAAAAAAAAGAAAGAAATGTTTGCTGACTAACGATGACCAGCTGGAGAAGCAAAGCAGCAGTGGGATGAGCTGGACTCCAGATCTGACTGCTGGAGGCCCGGTTTGGAGAGGGGCTGGGACTGGAGGAGGGCAGCGTGTGCCCAGCCGTGCCCAGGCCGGGGGCAGAGGCCGAGCGGGGTCGGCATGGGCAGGTCTGGCTGCGGAGCCGGTACCCTCCGCAGAGCGACACGCCAAGCACACCCTGCCACATGCCTGGCACCTACAGCTCTCCAAATAACGCACCACACGTTCCAGTCCAGGACTAACCTTGGGCTTAGAGTACAACGGTCAGAGCGTGAGCACAAGGAGTGACACGGAGCAAACCCCGGAGCGCGTTCCAAACACCAGTCAAGAGAAAATCCAGAACAGAAAACTGTGAGGAAGAAGAAACTGCTTCTTGAACACCATCAACTGGAAACTGCCTTAATTTAACTACCTGTTCCAACAGGGAGAGACATGAATTAATTACCTCCCCATTGCTTTCCTTTTCCTACTCTTCCCAGGTATTTTTACTCTGTATGGGATATATGTAAAGATACACTGAAGCTTGTAACTATAACGTAAAACAACAACAGTCCCTTAAGTTTCAACCTAAAACATCCTAACAGAAAACACAGGCCCCATTTTTATGTGGCAAGGATGTTGCTGATTACAGAACCTTTTTTAACACACTCCCAGTTCTCAAATAAACTAATCAGCAGACAAAGCCCAGCTCGGGGCAGCTCCACACAAAGGGTGCTCCGCGGGCACTACCAGCAGCACCCTCTCTCCAGCAGTTCCCTCAGAATGAGAGGTCAAAAGGCAGCAGCAGTGGGATTTATCTGTGCCAGGAGGACAAGAGGCCGCTGCCTGCAACTGCCCAGTGTTTTCTGTATCAATCTGTTCAGGAGAAGGACTACACTAACCATCAGAAACCAGCACCATCTGCCCATCCCACACCTCCTGACCGCTCAGGGGAGCTGGGCAGCTCCTGCCCTTGAGCACCTCAGCGCAGATGAAGCAAGGCAGAGCAGGACTTGCATTCCACGATGTCCAGTACCTGCCTCTTGCATTCTCCCATCCTACAGCAACACAGAGACCTCACCCCTGGCTGGAAGACAGGGCAGCAAGAGGCGCAGCCGGTACCGAGTGGCTGCCAGGCTGCGGCTTCCATACCCATTTATCCCACCACAGCGTTTCCATCCCCAGTTCACCATCTCAGCCTCTCCTCCTTACAGAGGGAGCCACCCTGGGCCTAACAAGAACAAGAAGCTGTGTCAAGCATTTGCAATCCCAACACAAATAAGCAGTTGCTGAGGCCATAAACCCCAGCTGCGAGAGCTGCCGAGATCCTAACGCTAGTTTTCCTGAGGAGGAGGAGGAAAGGGTGTGTGCTGGTGAGGAACAGAACAGCTTTCAGACCTTCTCACATGCACCTCACTACGCCAGACTTAATGATCTGAGCATCCAAGCGCTCAGGACCCCATTGAAACATAACTCTTTACAAAACAGCTTCACTACAGGCTCTGTGGTGTTCAAGAGGGGAAGAGCTGTGAAGTAAAATCTTCCCCACGCAGTAAGAATTTGCCTCTCTCCATACGGATTCTCAACTAGATAATAAAGAAATTTTAGTAGTAGCCATTAAAGCTTTTCTCCTTCACTTTCAGAGAAACTGGAACAGGAGCAGGGGACTGGCTCTGCCCAACAGTTCCCAGTACCACTGGGGAAAGACGGTGAACATACAGCTTTAGGATATTTGGCGAGACAAGAGCAGGAAATAAAAGCAATTTATTTCAAGAATGATCACAAACACTTTCAGCCCTAAGAAATCATCCTCCCAAGGGCAGCACCCAGCTCGGCGCTTCCTGCAGCAGACAAATTCAGGCTGTATGCACGAGCACGCTCTGCCACACAGAAAAGATCTGCTGCAAGTTGAAGGGGTGTTTTAAATTAGCCACATACACGTGATTTAAGACTCACTCAAGAGGTTTTCCTAAAAGAACACAAACCACGGAGTTCATGACATCCTCAGCAATAGCAGCAGCTATTTGAAGTTGGCCGAGCAGCGCGACCACCAAAGGCTCGGAGCAGCGCTGGGACCGGCTCGCTGCTGCTTGCAATCTTCCCTGGGCTGTTGTTCTTATGCAAGAGGGCTCCAAAGGGTCCCAGCCCTGAGGTTGGGAAGGGAGCCAACGTCTGATCAAACAGAGTATTAACCCCCCCCTCTCTTCCAAAGGCCTTTACTGCCAGCATAGGCTCACAGCAGCGTCCCTCGGTACGTTCGCTGTGCTGTCCTGCAGCACAAGAATGACAGAATGTTCAGGGTTGGAAGGGACCTCTGAAGATCACCCAGTCCAAAGGCCCTGCCAGAGCAGGATCACACAGAGTAGATCACACAGGAGCAAGTGCAGGCAGCTTTGGAAAGTCTCCAGATATGGAGAGTCCCCCACCTCCCTGGGCAGCCTGTTCCAGGCTCCGTCACCCTGAAAGCGAAACAGTATTTCCTCATGGTGAGGCTGAACCTCCTCTTTTCCAGTTTAAGGCCATTGCCCCCAGTCCTGTCACTGGACACCACTGAGAAGAGCCTGTCCCCATCTTCCTGACACCCACCCTTTAGATATTTATAAGCATTCAAAGAGAAAGTTATCACTGCTGCACAGGGAGGGCAGGTGGAAACCGGGCTGAAACCTGACAGGAATTTCATACCCAAACCAGAGCTGTCTCAGTGACCCAGCAGCCTGAGGAGGAGAGGGCGAGAGCATCAATCCGAGCGTGCAGACAAAGGGAATCCCAGGTACTCAGGGGGCTGATATCAGAAGGGTGTGCACATCAAGCACTGAGAGTCTCCGGTACCTTTCCCCAGGGTGTTGTTCCTCGTCCTTCAGGAAGAAAAAAGCTAGACCTGAGCTGGATGCAGAGGAGAACCACAGCGTCGAGTGAAAGGAGCTTCATCTGTGCTGGGAATTCACAGGGTTTGAGTCTCGAGGAGGGGTTTGATAACAATTCCCTGCTGAACTCCAGCAGCCCAACGTTCCCTGTCTTCCCAACTCCTCAGTAAGGTCCTTGTTGAAAAAGGGAGATGCAGAGGATGGACGTGCACAACCCCCACGTGGAAACTCAACCGCTAGAAAGGGACATGATGTTTTGTTACACCCTGCATGAATTGTCTCCTAGGACCTGCAATAAAAAACTTCACAGAACCACTCAAGATTCAGAGATCCCCAGGCAAAGGACTGGGTGAGTGAACAGCACACCCTCCAGAAACCACCACCTATACAAGGGGTTTGTCAGCTCTGGTTCTGACAGGCAACTCTTCTCTGCATTGAGATCTTTGCCGTGGTCTCTTAAAGACTGGACATCTGTGATTCCTAGGTGCCTTTCTGCCCAAAGTTAGAGCCCAGGTTATCTGGCAGAGATGGCACCTGAGACCCAGAAGAGGACTGACGAGCTGAATTGAGGGGTTTGTTATAAATCTCCCAAAAGGACACAAAAAGAACTAGTTTTGTCCCAAACATCGGAGCAGTGACAGAAAAGGATTTAAAAACGGCCAGAAATTTATCAGAAGAACTTGTTACTAACTGCTGTTACTAACTGCAGCAGCTTTCGGTGAGCGCAGCGAAGAACCCTGGAGCTGCAGCCTGGCTGATCTCACTTTAAAAGGCACACGGCTTCCCAGGGCCATGAGATGCGTTCTGCCACGAAGCAGCACCGGGGCTTGGCAGGCTGCTCTGCCCTCTCCAAACGGCAACAAAGGAACACTGTTCTTCACCAGCAGACAGAAAACACCGGCACCTCTCTCCAGGGAGACACCTGGGAGAAGACGAGCAAAGCTCAGAGTGCAGCAGAGGTGGCCACAGCAGCCCAACAAGCTCGGGGCTTCACAAGGCCCAGGGAAGGGGACAACACTGCAATCAAGGCTCCACCACCCTTGCTTCTTTCCAGTTCAGACTGCTTCAAACAGTAGCCTGCTCCTTCTCAACTCAACGTAAACAGCTGTACAGCAGCAGAGACGCTCGGTGCTCGCCGGGGAAGCGTTACAAGAGGATGCTTAGCCACACTGTGCAGATGAAGCCTGCCTCCCCGAGCAGCACTTTCCCCTTATTTCTCTAAGGAAAAAAAATAAAATGCTGCAAAGCCCACTTGGGTTTCTGTTGATAATTATCTATATTTACTTCAACAACAAAAAAAATCTCAAGTAAACTACACCGACTATTCCTGCTAACAGACTGCAAAGGCCCCCTCCTAGAACAGCTCAGGATATTGGTGTGCTCGGTACAACTGCGACTGGAGACACAGAAGGCACAGAGGAAAAACAGCCTCTTCCATTTAGAAGTGCAATACCATAAATCACTATGGTGTCCAGTTTGGGTAGGGGGGGGAAGCAAAGAAGATGGAGAACAGTAAGGCCCATGGGAGCTAAAAAAGCAGCAGTTACTGATTTTGAGAAAAGCTTCCTCCTCAGTCACCAATCCAGATGGATACACGGGGATCCAGACTTCGACCTTCATAAGGCAGCAAAGAACTGGTGATTTATATCCTTTGATACACAACTAGAACTTACAAGGGGGTGAAAAGGTGGGGGGAGAGAAGAAAAAGCTGCAATAAGTCTGTTCCACCTTATAAACAAAGCCCTGGACAAACTGGTCACCGCACTCTGGGTAGTTTATTAAGAACAAGTTTATTTGCAAGCCCTTAATTCCATTTGAAGGCTTACTAAGCAAAGCTTACAGCCTGTTTTCTTCTTATTGACAAGTCCCATCTTTAAAAGCTACTTACATAAGAGCTCTATGCTTTTGCCACAGAGAGTTCTACAGGGAAGATGAAGCACTGGCAGCGCAGAGACCAGACCAAAGGTTCTGGAACGCTGCAGAAGCTTGTCCCCAAAAGCAAGGCAACAGACATCTGGAGCTGCAAGGTCCAATACTCAAATGCTGCAGGCATTGAAGGGACAAGACCAACAGTAAGAGAATAAAAAAGGTTTTAACTGATCCCATCTTCAGCTTCTCCCAAAGGAGACCAACCATCAGCCCCTATCTCTGCACAGAGCGACCACTGAGCTGCTGCACGTTAAAAACCTTTGCAGCTCTTCACAGGTTCTGTGGAGAGCAGAGACCACCAGCTCCCCCCACACCTCACTGGAGACCGGGCTGCCAGGGCCCGCGCGGCTCTCGGACCCAGGGAATTACCATCAGGCCTGTGTGCAGAGCCTGGAAGGTGAAATTCGTGCAGGACCAGCTGTGCCACCAGCTCAGCAGATTCCGGGCGAGCTCCGTTTTGAAGGGGGGTTTTCTTTTTTTATCCTCCTGTTTAGTTTTTATACTTTTTAGAGCACACAAAAGCAGCTGCAGGAGCAGGTACGTGGTCCAGCCTCACTCCTCCTGTGCACCAAGATCATCAACATGTAGAGAAAGAGCAAGAAGGAGTTTGGGATTTGAAGTAGTAAAGCCTTTCGGTGACCAGGCTGTACTGCAAGCAACCTGACAAGCACATCAAGAGCTCCCCTTCAAACCCTTTCAACACACCTGCTTTTAGCTATTAACCCAAACCTTACTTCCTGCTCTCCCTAAAAGCTGCTTTAATGAAATTATATTCTGATTACAGCAAGAAAAGAGACTTTGGATTTCCTCCTCGCAGCCCATGAACTTAACTGTACCTGTACCTAAGGAGATGGGAGCAAGGGCCTCCACAGCAAACTGCTGACATAAGGAAAACCAGACTTTTTTTAACAAAAAGTTTTTTCTAGCATGCACAGGCTGTGTACACACACAGACTCCAAAACACTCATCCTCCAAAGCTTTCACAAACCACTATAAATTCGTACGAGTCATTTGCAATGCCTTATAGCTTAACAAACACAAACAGCTAAAAAAAGATTGTACGTCAACATGTGAAATAGAAAACAAGCCCATTTCTACTTCAGAACAGTCGGACTCAGCTCTGTTCAGTAAATGTACTGCAATCACATTTTCTTTCTGTGACTCAGAGTTTCCACAGCCTCTTTTTGATCCCAGTTCTACCTGAATTATCCTTCAGCTTTCTGTTGGCCTGTTTAATGCATCTCTGTGTGGCCACAGGTCTTCAACTGGCTAAGCTCCTAATGATTAACACAACCCTGCAGAAGAGCAGAATGCTTTATTACAGAAGCAGCTCCACAGAACGCAGTATTAATTCCATCTCATTCAGATACAGATTCATCACTTCATCCCGCGAGTGCGAGATGCCATCTACCATGTCGAGGCAGCAAGAAACCCAAATAATGAGTTCACAGCCACACGCCTGGTTTTCAGAGCCCGGAGAATAAACTCCCCTCTTGAGCAATTAAGCAGCATTTTTTAGCCAGAAAAGTATGCTCCCCTTTGGTGTCACTAAACATTGCACCAATTTCAAACAACTCAGCTGCTCTGAAGGGGGAAAAAAAATAACTTAAGAGAAAGCTTTTTCTTGCTGGCAAGGTGAGTCAGTGGAAGGCTCTCTCTTTCCTCCTCAAGGACAATGCGGGTCTGCACCAAGCAGACGTGGCAGGTTTGCCGCTGCTCGCTGCCTCCTCCCTGGTGTTACCGCAAGCAGGGGAGTCCCCAAGTCACAACACCAGAGCGAGGGGCTGCACGGGGGGAAGAGGCAAGCACAGAGCCGCTGAGAAAGGTGACCCCGTCACACCACCTGGGAAGGGGTGGGAGACAGCCCAGGGAAATGTCCCTTTGCCAGGCATGGCTTGGGCTCTCCTCCCTCCCTGTGAGCTGCACCTCTGCAAACTCAGAGGGGAGACTTTATCACTCTCTAGGAATACCTGAAAGGACACCGTGGAGAGATGGGTGCTGGTCTCTTCTCACAGGTAGGTAGTGATAGAACAAGAGGGAATGGATTGAAGCTGCACCAGGGTACGTTCAGACTGGACATTAGGGAAGAATCTGTCACAGCAAGAGCAGTCAGACCCTGGAACAGGCTGCCCAGGGAGGGGCTTGAGTCACCAGCCCTGGGGGTGTTTAAGGGCCATTGAGAGGTGGTGCTGGGGGACGTGGTTTAGGGGTGAGCTTTGTAGAGTAGGGTTAATGGCTGGACTCCATGACCCCAAGGGTCTTTTCCAACCTGACTGACTCTATAACACTAATAACCCCATCAAGTTTTTGCAGCCTCAGGAACCCAACACCAGCAGCTCTGGGAGATTCATTTCCCTGCCAGAGCTTCAGGCATTACAGACCCTCACAGGCAGGTGCCTGGGGTGCAATGTGAGCGGTGATCCCATCACCAGACTCAGCAGATACCCGGCCCTGATGTCTACAGAGCGGGAGGAAAGGGAGATGCTCTTTTCTAGTATCCTGTATATCTCAGAGAATAGAAGGTACAAAGTAGAAAGAGATACCCCAGGAAGAAGAAATGGTGAGAAAAACACCAAGAACTGAATTATTTTAGGCTAAGAGAGATGGTTATAGCTTAACTGTATCCTCTTGTTTCACCCGTATTTCCCAGAGCCAAATCAAACCGCTCCACTTGTACCCCCCCTCCCAAAGTGGCTCATGTCACACATCCCGTTGGCTGCTCCACCAAGAAATTTATTTTTCTTGGAGAGCTTTTCCCCAGCCCTTTCGATCAGGTTCAGCCAAGACACACTCTCTACTTCAGGACTTTTCAAAAGGACTAGATAATGTTTACTTCGTGCCAAGACACCAGGCCTGCAACAGAAAAAGTCTCTGCGGAGCACAGCAAGCTGGTTCCCACCTTCTGAGAACCCTCCTGCAGTCCAAGTGCCACATTTTTGGAAGAACCTCACGCTCAGACTGATTTTATTTGCATCTTGTGTGAAGCCTGCAACAAATATCCAGCAATTTAATAAAGGGAGGAAAGAAAAAAAGAGATGAACATTGGCCTGTTTCTTTAATTTGGATCCTTTGCGATCAAGGGTGCGTTATTCAATACGGGGCTGTGATCTGTGAGCATAGATTCTTCTAGAAGATGGGATATTTTTAGAAGATGTTTTGACTGGCAGCATTGAAACAGCCCAGACAAGAGGCAGAGTTACCCCAACACGCCTCAGTTTCTCAAAAAAAATCACGAGATCATCTCATCAGGGGCTCTGTTTTGATATTTACTTCAGGAGGGTTTTCTCAGTCCTGCAGGGGAGGGAGCGAAGGGAGCATTTCTTACCTGACAGCCACGGCTTTCCAGGACTTGCTTTTCTATAAAAGTATGTACTTGATTGATCGATTTTTTGTTTGTTTTCGTTTTTATTTACAAGCAAAGGCAAAGCAGCTCACATTCATGTGTCTAGAAGCCAGCACAAGAGCCAAAAAAAATTAAAAAAAATAAATAACTGGAGCTCCAGCAACCTTCAGTCAAGCGACCCACGAGCAAAGGCAGCAAACGAGAATAGTTTATAGCACTACCTCATCTTCCAGACCTTAATGCCCGATAACATCTCAAAAGGCTCAGAGGAAGCAGAGCACAGATCCCCAGCCTCCCGGGAGCTCTACAGCTCTCCTGCCAACAGCAGCGGGGCCGAGGGCAGGCCCAGCGAGCCGCGGTGCTGCGGGATCGCTCACCGTCACGGCGACTCGGCCCGGGCCGGGCCCGAGGCTTCGCTGCTGCAGGGACCTTCCCCCCCCGACTCACGCCAACGTTATTTGCACATCTCGGTAGAAAGCGTAAAAACACATGGGGCCTTTTCCAACGCATTCACAAACTTGGAAGCCAAGGCTTTCACAACAAAAGCCAACACAAAAGTAATTGTATCAGAAACAAAGAGCCATCGCCGCCAGCCCATTACTACACAGCCTCCAAGGTTCCAAAGGGCCAAGAGGGTTCAACAGCCAAACTATTACGCATTTTCACTTCCCCAGACCTAGAGGATTCCCAGCCCAGGAGACAGGACAGTTCTCTTTCACCAGCGTGGCTGGCAGGAGCCGCGGCAAGAACCGGAACGCGGCCGCTGAGCTCCAGCGCCGGCGGCTCGGGCGAAGGGCAGGCGAGCTCACGAGGAGCAGCGGGGGCGATGGGACGTTGGAGTCGCGGTTCGGAGGCAGACCCTGGCACAGAAGGGAACCCGTCCCTCCAAAACGACGGGGCAGCCTCTGCAACAGCCGCCGGGGCCGCAGCGCTGCCAGCAGTGCCAGCCTAGCGGGCAGTGGCAAGGAGCAGAAAGGGCTGTGCCCAAGCTCAGAGTTCCGCGTCTCCGGGACACTTCTTGGACGCTTCGCGGTGAAGTGAGAGATGACACTTTTCTGTCGAGCTCTCTGCCCTAATGTGTGTCAAAAACCGATCAGCGATGGAGATGATTAATCCTTGAGGAAGCCGGGCAGCTGCTGTTCCTCATGGCGAGGAGGAGGAGGAGGAGGAGGAGGAGGGGTGCTACCTATCTGCTCCACTGCATTGTAAGAGACAACAGCATAAGCCACAGTTAAGTAGATAATCACAAATTCTCAGAACCTCCTTTATCTCACCAGGCATCAGTGAAACAAATGGAGTAAGATGCTTTTGGACAAGTTACTCCAGAAATGAAGTGATACAGAGGAGAGCTCCATTACTTCAATTAATACTCCCAGCTGTACCAGGTCAGCAGTTCTCAAGGGCAGCGGGGACAGGCGTGCTCACATCCCAGTGTTTCTCATCTGAACAAAACCCACAATCGCTGGGCAATAAACATTCAAATCCCTCCAGTCATCTCTATAGGACCAGAGAGGGGGGAAAAACAAAACAAAAAACCCCCAGGGGGAGGAAAGGCTTCCCTGGATACATATTCTTGGAAATTTTGTTTTCAGTTTCTCAAACTGGAAGATTTCGTTTTTCTCCCAGGCCTAATAAAGCAAAGTGAAGACAAATATTTTTCCTGTAAGACTACTGCAGTAAGACCCAGAACAGGAAGATGACTTTCTGTACTAGTCTGACTAGTTTAGACATTCAAACCCCTCCGGGGGGATCAAACCAACCAGCACCTACTAGAAAGCTCTAAAAGGAGGGGAGGGGAAAGCTTCAATTATATAAGGCAAACATTTAAAGTAGCCAAGTGCTCCGGACGCAGATGGTTGTTAACAAGCAGACAAGGAGTAGATGAAAGCGATTTTGAGGAATGCCACAACATCAGAGCAGAACAATAAAGAGAGGATTCCGCCGGCAGATTCCCCCAGTATCGCTCGGCAACTGCCTCTCGTTAGCGGGGACCACTTCGTTACCGCTCCGCTGCGAGAGCCCGCGGAGGCCTCCCCGGTGCTGAAGCTTTGCAGCCATCGCTTGCTCCAAGTGTCACAAGGAAAAGCTTCTGGGAATTCACAACCGAAGCCTTCACTGGCATGAAAACAATGAAGGGGGGGGGCGGGGAACCCCCAACACATCTTATCCTGGAGTGGCATCGCCGAGCGCCAGGAATTTTTCAGATACCATCATTTTAAGTTGTGGGAAAGAGGGAAGAAAGAAGGAACAAAAAGGAAAGTGGGTGTAAAACAACTCGAGTTCCTGGGTGCCCCAACCACCGCCCCAAGTAGTGGGCAGACCTCAGCCCAGAAGCAGCTCTGCTGCAGATAATACCACAGGATATGAAGCAGAGGAGCTGGTGAACCTGCAACTACTGCCCATGGGGGAGAGAGAAAGAGATTCATCAACACACAGGGGAAAAATGCATATGCACACACACAATTCAAGTAAACAGTTGAGAATTTTCACTACTTCTTCATAAACCCATCAAAAGGTTTAATCAAGTCACTTCTCCTTTAACTTATCCCAGGAGAGCGCCCTGCCCTAACACACAAATTCACTTGCTCAAGCCTAAGAAAACATAAGCGAACTCCAGCCTCAATTTGCAGCGACTAATCTGCTCAGGGCTTACCTGTACCCAGCCTGAAGTGGCATTTGGTTTCAGGAGTTTAACATACCCAGAGCACGCCTGGAGACAGCGAGCAAGGCAGGGGAGGGAAAACACCAGCAGATCTGTGCCATGACAACTAGGATGGGTTACGAAAGCTCTCTCTACAGAGGATAGGATTTGGAAAATCAATACTACCTCAACAGCTGGCACACCACAGAATGAGCTGCAAAAAACACCTAGAACTGAACTAAAACTCCTCACATTAAAAAATACCTGGATGTAAACACAAGGAGTGGCACTGGGGAGCACCTGCCAAGCCAAAGATTCACACAGAAGAGTGCACACACAAGTACAGAGCGACTGTACCTGGAGACAGATGCCATTTCAGCCACTTCACAACAACTCAGAGAACTGGTTCATGGTCATAAAAAAAGCAGGTAAAAAAAAAAAACCAACAAAAAAACCCCAACCCACCCCAAACCAGAAAAATGAGACACTTCCTAAGGCAGGTCAAGAGCTAATACACAAGACAATGTTGATCAAAGCCTTCAGGTAAGATTTTCTACAAGTATCTCTTCTTAAAAAGAGGTTTAAAGAACCACGAGTTGAGCTGTTTTCGGCTTTCTGCCCATTTCCAGAGGCAGGGCGAGGGGGATGGTCGGCAAGGGCTGGATATGGAAAGCTGTCTTAAAGCACAACGTGAATCATCACACTGAAGATTTTTTTTTTCTTTATGTGGCTGGCTACCACACAGATTTATTTCATTTAAACCAGCAAGGCTTTGGCCAACAGATGAACAACAAACCTTTGGGAAGTCATTAGATGGCACTTAGGTGTCTATATTATGAGGGAAAAGACTTGAAAGTGAATCTGGATCAATGTAATTTGCCTTGACATATGAAAAATGGTTAACGCCTCAAAAAGATTTCCTAATGTGGTTGTTTCTTCACATTATTTTCTGCTGTCTTAGCATAAACAGATCTTCCCTTTGACTTTCAGAAATACCTGCAAACGGCAGCAGAGGTTCCTACAGCGTAGGGGCAGAGAGAGAATCGTTTTCTTCTTCTAGTCTGAGACAGCAAAAAGCCAATGCCACAAAATGTTGCATACATGGAGCGAGAGCCCTGCAAGTGTTCTGCATTCAAAATGCAGATCCACAGAAGGCTAATTGTGTCTCTTTTTTTTTTAAATAGCCAGCACTGGAATAGCAGAAGTCACATGGAAAAGGGCTCCGATTCACACAAAAATAGGCAGATTTAGCTGCTGCAACTTTATTCATGCTGCTGTCCCAGCCTGGGAACGCCAAGGCTGCGAAGCAGAAACGTTCTCCCCGTGGGTACCGGGATGTGAGCACCCAGCAGGGAAAGAAGCCACCATGGCAAGGGAGACCCATCCCCTCCTCCCAGCAACCCACCCCGACCGGCACCGGGGACCAGAGCGGTTCAACTCTGCCCTCATCTCTCGCTGGGCTCTCCCCTCCGGATCGGGCCCCTGCCCCTCTCCGGGCGGGCACAGAGGGTGCTCCCGCTCCGCTCCGACAGCTCAGCACCCAGGGCAGGGGCTGCAGGTGACGGGGCACCCTGCCCAGCTGCAGAGCTCTCGCACCGTCCACCCCTTCCGAGCTGCAGGGACAGCACCGAAGGCAGGCCCGGGCCGCCCCTCTCTGAACACGTTCTCCCTCCCCAGCGCCTGCGAGGCTGCTCGCTGGGGGTGACAGCAGCACACGGTTCTTCTGTCACCCTGCATGCAGAAGCAAGTCGAAAAAGAGCCAGGGTGCAAAGCACTGAGTTCATTCATAAACTGAGCTCTCTTCCTGCAACGCAATGTATCTTTACTGGGCATACCATGAGAGAACTGACTTCCACGGGCACACAGAATGGCTTGAGATGGAAGGGACCTTAAAGATCACCCAGTTCCAACCCCCTGCCATGGGCAGGGACACCTCCCACTAGAGTGGGTTGCTCAGAGTCCCATCCAGCCTGGTCTGGAACACTTCCAGGGATGAGGTGTCCACAGCATCTCTGGGCAACTCATCCCAGGGTCTCAGCACCCTCTCCACCAACTTCTTCCTAACTCAAACCAGGACAGTTCTTTACTATGAGCTCCTAGGAGTGAAACCACTCACCCCCCCAGGTCGCTCAGCGCCTGCAAGCACCCGGAGGGGAAGGGGAAGCAGCAGCAGCATTTGCAACACCCAGGAACGAACGGGGAGCGAGCGCTGCTGTATTCACAGGAGGGGTCCCCTCCCAGGTTAAACAGGCAGAAGAGACGTGTTTACTGCTTAGCTCGTGATGCAGCCAGAAGACAAGGGCAGGGCAGACCCGCTGTCACTGCGCCCAAGCTCTGCAATCACAGCCCAGGAGGATCAGCAAGCGGCCGCGCTGAGCCCGGCACGCAGCCGTTTGTGACCTCCGGCCAGGAGGCAGCTGCATCCAGAGGGCACCAACCAGCACAGCCCCGCCGCACCGCAGCTTCCCAGTCACAAGCTACTGGGGCAAGGCCACTACTCAGAAGACTTAATACCTAACTTAATAACAGGTAGATTAAATATCTAACTTGATACCAGCAAACCCCAAGATAAGATACACGGAAGCGAGACATTCGCACGCTGATGTTTAAGCTAATCTGGAAAGTAGGAATTTCTTGCCGGGCTCCTTCAAGTGATTTAATTGCAAAGTCATCTAAAGCACAGCACCCCTTGCTGCCCTCCACTGCCTCTGCTCACTTGACTGGGTGGAGACGCGGGGCTAGGTGGATGGCTGCTGACCCACAACTCAACTTGACCCACTTCAATATATATGCACACAATCATCCTGCCCTCAACCCCTTGAGTTTACTCCTTTTTCTCTCCTTTTCATTTATTTCTGCCAACTGCAGCTACATAAACTCCTTTGCTTCTTACTCAACGAGTGGCTTGGATTTGATAACGCAACGCAACGTCACCAGCCCCAAAGCAGCCAAAGCTCAATATGGGTCATTAAGGAGGAGCCGCTGGGGAACTCGCTCAGTGCCGACAGCCCGTAAAGCTGTAGGAGCTGCTCTGCTACGAAGGCTTCTAAACGAAGATGGCCAATTTTTAATCCAAGTGAGCTTACAGGGACCTCCCCACCATGAGCACAAAGAGGGAAACAGAGCCCAACATTTAACCAAACATCCCCAAAGGAGCTGAGCTCCAGCTGCACACAGGCTGGGATGAAAAGTGCTTCTGAGAGAAGCGATTTTTCTACCTGGACTTCGAGAACAAGTGACAGCAGAGTATTTCCAAAGCTCTACCTCTAGTATCAGAGAGGAAAGATTTTGTGGCAAACACTCCCAAGATGACTGAAGTTCTCTTCTGTTTGCTGGCCAAGAGAAGTTCAACCTACGGACAGCCACCCACTCCAGACAATGCATCCAACCACTTCCCTTTACCTAGCATCAGCTTTTCTGCTCTGAGGAGAAAATACAATTAGACTTCCCTCCAATTCACACTGTCTTCCATTAATATTTTAAAGTCCTCCCTTATATAAATAAAATCCCTGCAACATTTCTTTTACAACATCGTTATGTGTTACTATGGAAACTGCTAAAATGTCACCAATAAAAGCCTAAAGCTCTGCTGCAGAAGAAATACCCCAATTCTCCTCATTTCCCTCTTCTGGCAATTTCATGGCCAAATGTTTTGAGCCTTATGAAAATAAAAGTCACCATTATAGCAGGGGGGGTGTGTGTGTATATATATATATTAATTTTTTTATTATTATTTTTGTTTTGCCTTGCTTTAAGTTACTGAACATTTCATTAAGCCAGCAGCCAAATGAAGTCTCATTTCACAAACTCACCCTGCTGGGAGACGCTTTTTAAGCAGTGAAAGGACACTCAAACCGTATCTGACGGAGTGGGTGCTGCCAGGAGACACCCACACCGCAGCCAGACCCGTGTCCAACACTGCCCCTTTCTCCTGCTCCACCACCAGCGAGAGAGGACTCAAATCATCCCTTCCACCCAGTGTCTAACAGAGAAAGGAAGCTCTACCTCTTTAAAACAGGCTCAGTATCTTTGAGAATAAAACGCTTCTGGAGAGGCCGTGCTTGTGCTCATTCATAAGATGGCACAAATTAATCTGCTCCAGAAGCAGAAGCGTCACGAGATGTGCCAGCCGAGCTCTGCCACCACTATCAGAGGGAACATCTCGTTTTGCAGTTGAGACATCGTGGTCGCACAGGAGCGCCGGGGAGAAAACAGCCATCTGCCGAGGGCTTCACCTTCACTAACCTGACGGCTTACAACTCACACAAGAGCTTTAAATCCATCGCCGTGATGACCTCCCTGCCTGGGCACGGTAACCAGGCACGGACAGCTGCTGGAACAAGGGTGTTCAGGCACAAAGCTGGACACTGGGCCAGGAAAAGAGCTACCCTTCAGCACAACCAGCTGACAGCAAGGTTTTGGAGACACCCCGTCTTCACCGCGGTGAATTTAAGCTCTCAACAGCACGAGTCTCCGACTGCCTCCTTTTAAATGTTCTCTTTCACTAAAGCAGCATCCCCCTCACTGCTGAGGTGATGCAATTTGAGGGAAAAGCCTGTTCTGCAGAAACACCCCAGGAACAGGCACCACGAACAGCTCCGTAACTCAGCAGGCCCCTGCCAGGTACCCTTCCCAGAAATAGCCTGTGCAGGGCTGAGGTCAAAGCTGGAGCAACGTTCCAGAAAGTAACCTTATCAGAGAGGAGGGAGGGAGAGGGGAGGGAAGGGAAGACAAAACAACCCCCAAGAGCTGGATGTCCCTTCAGCAAACCATCTCAGCACAAGTCTTTCGAAGGCAGAGACGCCGGAGACAACTCCGGGTGCAGGGGAGAAGGGAACCACGCGATTCTCTGGTTCCCAGTTCCCATCTGGCTCCAGAGACATCAAGGGCAACTGCAACACACTCAACTGCAGTTCAAGTTGCTCCTTTCACCTCACAGCTGAATTAACCACCACTCAAGTTTCTCTTTCCGCATTTCAGCTGAATCACTGGGCCGTACACAGACCTTCACCTATTTGTACTTTTAAGCCCTTCCCTTCATTCAGAAATCCAGCAAGTAAAAGCCAAGTCCTTTTTCTCAGTTCTTTTCTACCTAAAGCCTTTTATCCGAGGATGGCCCAAGCAAAGCCAGCCAGCTCTCCAGGCCTTTGACACGAGACGCTTGCAAAAGGCACCATATCCAGGGTGTGCCCAAAACACGCTCCGTGGAAAAATCTGCTGGGGCAGTGCCAGTTCAGCAAGGAAAACATTTTTCCCCCAGCTGGAAGTCTAGTGCAGTGCTGCTGCTGCTGGGTGAGCGCAACCAGAACGTATCTGCTGGAGGAGAGAACAAAGGAGGGGGGGACCCGTGGTACTGCACAATGAAAAACAAATCTTCCGGGAAGAAAAAGCCATCTGTGAGGTACACCTTGAGAGCCTCTGCAAGGAAGTCTGCCTTAGCCACTGCTTCAGTTTAATTTTAACCACAGAGTTGGGTTTTTTGTCTTGTGTCAGTATCAACAAGAATAAACCCACAGCTCTGAACTGTCCCTGCTTAGGGACACTGGCGTAACGCAATGCAAGAGCCTCTCCCCAGCCCCCACGCTGCTATACTAGACTCCAGCACTGGGAGATCAGCTCTACGTGGGGCCCTTTCCCTTGCTCGAGCACCAACTTCCATTCCACCTGAGATGGCAGGAGAGCAGGCTGTTCACCACACTGGGGTTTAATGCCAGTTCACATTCACAAACTTCAACAGTTGGGGTTTCCTCTGCCGTTTCAGATGCTGTGACAACAGCTTTTTCTAACGAAAAATGAAGTAAATATTTATGCAACCCTATCCAAAGTGTCATCCTCAAGTCCTGAAAAACCTGAACTAGAGGCCATCCTTCCCCACGGGGTATAGGCTAGAGAGTCAAAGCCCAGCTTATAGCTACTGCCAGACATCAAACCGTTTCCAGTTCTCCACATAAATCTTTTCCACACCAGCCCAGGGCAGCCCCACAGACCAAGAAACAAGCAGAGAAGATCTGTCTCTGAACAGACCAGCCCGAAACCCTGCAAGAGGACTAGGGACATCTGGGAGAGATGCAGAAAGATGCTTTTCAATACACACACACCCCCCGATTTCAGGTGCTCTCCTGCACCACAGCACCCGACTAGACTGATACTCTTCACACACTCGACCCAACACAGCGTGCTGGGAGAAGAGTTCTCTTCTGCTCCCTCCAAAACAACTGTGACTGCAGCCTAAATTTAAACCAAATCAAACTCCCTCTAGGATGGGGGTCAACAACACCGTCTCACCGAGGCAAGGCGAGTACCTACAGCGAGCACAGCGAGCCTCCCTTCCACGCTCCAGCGAGGTCTGCGCGAGGATCAAGCCTCAAATCAAAGTCAGAAACGACTTATTAGACACACACTGTACCTATGAAACAAACGTGCACTATGACCATCATTTCCTGGAGAAAGAACTGACTCCTTTTTCTGAAGATCTCTGTGTTCTCGTTTACCCTTCTTCCTTAAAAGCAAGAGGCTTGCAGAGTGTCCTACTTACTCTGGGTACCTGATTAAGCATTTTTGAACAATGAACTGCTCTCTGCTATTCTGCTTTCAAATGCAAAGCAAGAACAAGCTCAGGATTTGCTCTTTCTTCCCAACTCAGCAGCTGCTTGAGGGACACCTCTCTGGACCAACACTGCTGCAGCAGCACGAGGGTTACAGGTAATTCAGGTCCAATAGACCCAAGTCTGCACAACTCCCTGAAAAGCAGAAGGTTAAGGATTGTGCTGTCACCAGTACCTACGAGCACTGCTAGAAGGCAAGAACAGGAAAAACACCACAAAAGCCAAACAGGTAACTGGAAGAGTCAGAGAGTGGAGAGAAACTTTTGGGATTGCTCTGGATAAATCAGAGCTAGCGAAGCGCGTTTGTGACCAGCAGGAAAAGGGTCCTTAGTCCCAGGGGGGGATTTGTCACTTCAGTTACAGCTCCATGAATCCACAGTTGGAGAAATGCTATTTCATAGCCCTTGAGATACAAGGCTTCCTTATCATGCCCCCACTTGAAAAATACAATCAAGGAAGAAAAATCAGAACTTTACAATCCTATTTCTCAGTCAACTGATGCACCAACTGCAACTGCCCTTCCAACAACCACTGGAGCAAGTGCACATCCCTCTCCAACACCAGACTTTGAAGTAAGTGCTGACAAAAGCACTTCTGAGTGAGAAATCTTCATTACTACTCAAAGTCCAGCAATTTCCCACCAGTAAATGAGGCTAATTGACGTGTGCTTAGGCATCACAGCCACAGGCACTGTAACAACCACAACGAACAGGCTGCTGTAGGAGCTGCCTGGCCCTTGTGAAAGGTGCTGTGAGGAGTTCAGTCACCAGGAACTTCAGCTCACTCTCAGCAGCCTGATGTAACTGCCATCAAAACAGTGACTTCCCAGATAAGAAATATGAACTGGAAGGTGTGTTCCAATTCAATACTGGTTTCCACTGCCTTTTCAGACCATTTTTCCCATGGTGCAGAGGCTGCAGTTGGGGATTGCAGAGACTAAACCACGTACCACTCACCAGCTGATGACTACGATGCTGCTCACCATAGGTAATTAATCAGACAAGAATAATTGACTAATTCTGATTAAACCAGTCTACAGTGAAAGGCAACCCAAAGAAACTGACCAGCCTGAGAAAAGCAACTACTATAAAGATGCACAAGCCACGGGAAGCATTTCCTACTTGTGTGTGCTCACTCAGGGCCACCGGAGCACCAGGACTCTGGCTTCTTGCTAAACCATCGCTTGGCCACACGAGCCAGAGCCCAGGCAGTGACCCTCTGGCACCGGGAGGAATTTGCATGTCCTGCTCTGGGCGACCTTTCACAAGCAGCAGCTCCGGATCCTGCCCCGCTGAGAGCAGCGCTGGGGCCCCGTCAAAGCAGCAGAGGTGTCGCAGTCGCAGGCGGCCGCTGCCTGCGGTCACACCCAGGCGAAGCAGCTCGGGACTCTTCTCCACAGGGGAGGCTCCGACCCTCCTTGTCACCACCAAGCAGAGCAAAGCTCCTCTTGATCCTAACTCTGCCACTGCACGCACTTCTGAAGAGACACCTAAGAGCATCCCAGCTGTGAAGGAAAGAGTTGTATGTTGGTAATCCAAGAGAAAATGAAGTACAACGTGGAGGCCCTGGATCCACATAAACCCAAGAATGCCTCGTGAACCAACGCTGGCTGCACACGCTTTCTTTCCCCATCAGCTGCAAGAGAATCCAGAGTACCTTGTTAAACCCAGCCCATAGCTGGCAGAGCTTCCCAGCAGAGGTGTAACACATACCTCCCTGCTTTGTTTATGCATTACATGATGGCCTGGTTATGCACCTGACTGACAGCACCTTCCCGGGCAGCAGGTCTAGGACTGCTTGAAAACAATCTACCAAGTCCTGATAGATCCCCAGTGCTACTGGGAAGATGCAGCTCCTCAGGGAGATGCTGCTCTACAGCCAGGATCAGGCGGGCCAGAACAGTACCAATGCTTCAAAGTCTGTCCTTGACCAGACAGGGGCTCTGGAATGCCACCACGCCAGAAAAACTCAAAGGTCAGCTCTTATCTAAGCATGATGTAAACACGTCTTTGTTTCTTCTGCATGCTTCTACTTGAATCCCAGAGGCAGCCAGCGACGTGGCCACTTACCACAGGACAGCTACAAGACACACTGTTCGTAGCACAACTCTCACTGAAGATCTAGGAGCCAGGAAGCAGCTTCTTGGGACACCCGGGAGCAAAACACAGCCAAGGGGTGCTGACTAAGGGACGAGACAGAAGGTTTTTCCACTCATGAAGGTAGTCCCTCTCACTACCAAAATTAAAATAATCAGGGTAAAAGGTCTCCCTCCTAATCAGTAAATTCAGCAAGCTGCACAATCCGGCCAGACTTGAGCAACCCTGCGAAAAGCCTTCGCCGCTCTGTGCTGGCACAAACATAAAACAATGGTTCTGCACAACCAGCTGGCCCAAGGCAGAGTCCCAGTGGAAAGTCAGCTCTTCCCCTTCCTGTCTCTCAGCACCACTTGGAAAAGAACGCTGTTTAGATGCACTCAGATGCTCATCCCAGCTCTTAAGGCTGACTTCAGGAGCTTCGCTAACAAGCACAAACAGGATTTCAGCCTAAACCACGGTCCAGTCACAGCTCGAGAGCCCCAATGTCAAAGCACTCATGCCAACAGGACAGTCAATGCTGGGAAGACTAATCACTAAATACCCACAGGCATCAACTCTCCACGAGGTTTGGTGAGCCTGGCCTAGATGCCAGTACGCATACACACCGGCTCCTGAACCTACGAACAATGGAAGGATCCTTCTTGTTATGAGCTTTAAAATCTTTGGCTTTTTAAGCATAGTGGGGAGGTTGGGGAATGTAAAGGCATGACTAACACAGAGGGCAGGAAAGTCAGCAAAGAATTTCACGCATCACGTCTCTGAATACCACACTTCCTCCTGGGATTAAGATGAGTGGCAAAGAAATTTCCTTTTGCTCGACAACAGATGAATCCATGAAACCCACAATATGGGAAACGCGATACTCCTTTGGACAGAAGCTTCATCAAATGTCTCCTCTAATAACTGTTACAATACTTATAAATGCAGTTTTACTACTGATCCCAACAGTAAGTTTGTGGGCACTGCGGAACAGGAATAAAGTTCTTCACCTGCCTTTCCTAGCAGCCCGAGAACACCTTTGTGTCCAGCCAGCCGGGTTCACACGCTCCGCTACGAGCTCTGCACTGGGGGAAAGCCAAAGTCCTGCCACATCTAGGACTCCACACACAGAAATCCATCCTATGCTGACATCCCAGAACATGATGTGACATTTAGCTGGAATTTAATATTCAAGAGCTGTAACATCTGTTTATCAGCACTCATCCCTACGAGCACATCTCTGGAAGATGCCGCAGTTCCCGAGCACGGGCGCCGTTCACCCCCCCCGGCCCCATCCAGCAGCGCTGGGGTCACACGGAACCTGCCCGGACATGAACAGCACTTTGGACAACACCTACCAGAAATACTCAGTTACTTCTCCACAGAGATGTGGACAAAGCCAGAACAGGGCAGGCAGGCAGAATTCCTGGTGACTATCTGCAGCATTCCAAACAGGACCCTGTGACTCTGCACTGCACAGGGGCTGAGGTTCACCAGGCCTACCCAGCAGAAAGGGCCCCTCTGCTGACACAGGCAGGAGTTGGCACAGGCTAGCCACAGAACGTGGCCTTCAAGAGATGCGTGTGCAATACTGTGACATGCACTCCCAGGGAAAATTCTGGGCTTTGGAAGAACCCTTTTTCCTTGACCTCTCTCAAGACCTTTTGCCTTGATGAGGATCTTCCTCCTCCGCACACCAACGGACACCTAACACTTATGCAAACAGCACCCAGTTAACAACGTAATTATGAGGCTGTTGTCATCATTTAATGCAACTCAGACAAGAAGAAAGTTCCCAACGATCATTTCCCGAGATTCAAGAAGAAAAACTCACTTCACATGTCCACTGACACTCGGACCGGATCTTTTCAGAGTTGCTGTTTTGGGTTTTTTTCCCCCCAAAGTGTGCTGTCAGCTACAGAGATTCAGACTGGCCTTATTCACGTAACTGGTTTACAGCAAAGAGTCCCAATGTAAAAAGACAAACGTTCCATTTTAGGGGACAGGTCCTGCACATCCTGGAGAGATCTGGTTATGGCATTGCAGGTTTGTATCTGCAGCATGCTTGAACCACTCCAGTCAGCGAGGCTGCTCCCCAAGAACAGCCACAACTACCGTGTGCGTGAAGAGCTTTATCCTCGATGTTGCACGTGCTGCAAATCACACCCCGCTATTTTTAACAGTTACTTCTTCGGTCGAAGCCCATCCAAAAAAGAAACGTTCCTACAAATCCCAGACTTTCCACCTACCACCTTTCACCTCCCTGTCTGCCCTCCAGAAGTAAATAAAGCACAACAACTGCTACTTACAGCGGCACATGGGGCTGTTCTGGGTCTGCTTTGGTCAGTTCCTCTTCTTCAACATCAGACTCTCCTCCCGAGCTGCTGTCAGTGACATCCGAGTCAAAGGCTTGCTCGCTGGATCTCAAGTTGGCCATACCACTGGCCGTGAACCTCTCCAGTTCTTCTGATATTGAATCGCTCTTCAAGAAGCTGCTTAGGCCTTCTGAAGTAACTGTCTCGCTCGCAGCTTTCCTCAAGGCTGCTTCTGCTTTTCTGGTCAACATCAGCTGGCTCCGATGCCTCAGGGGGTCCAGAGTCGGGAGCCTGCTCAGAGTTTTCTCCAAGAAGCCACCCAACTGCTGCTGGATGTGCCTCTCCACCTGCTTTGCCTGCACCACCTGCAAGCGCTTCTGCAGCCTGCGGGCACGGTTCTCGATGTCCGCCTGCCGCCGCAGCAATGCCCTCGTCCTCATCTCGGAGTCGAGGGCACTGTGGTGACCGGCCAGCAGGGAAGGTTTCTGCTCCTCCAGCTTACCGCTCTCGAAGTCGGAGCGACCCGCAACGCCGGGCAACCTCGTCTCTCCGCTGCCACCCTCGAGCACCCGCTGCTGCTCCGTGGAATTAAGGGAAGATTTGTTTGCAGTGCTATTATTGCTAAACGGAGTTGTGTGCTCTGCATCAAGGCTTCTATGTGGAAGAGTGCAATTGGTCAACCCGGTCTTCAAGTCCCCCAGTTCAGAACCTCCTGCATTATAGTCAACACCCTGGAGGGCAGCAGAAGGAGGAGCACACTTCCCACCGTTCAGAGAGCTAGAGTTTTCATGGTCTGAACTGGTACTTTTGGCCAATTTCTTGGCCAGGCCATTCACGGGCGCTTGCGGGAGAGGTGGCTGGCTATTAGCACTCATTGTTTTGAGATTCTCCAAAGTGAATTCCAACACCGGTTGCCTCCCCAACAGATCGCTCGTTTTCAAGAAGGACTGAGATAAGAGAGAATGAGATTTAAGGACTGTCTGCTTGTTGAAGACTCCTTGCAGCTTCAGAGGCTCTTTTGAAGAGACAGATGTTACATCCGAGCAGAGATAAGAGGCCACCAGCGGCTGCAGCTTGCCCAGCTCTTCCTTCGTGGGGTTGTTTCGGAAATCTAAACTGGGATCCTCCGGAGCAATGGCTTTCCTTTTGGTGCCGTTGGCAGCCAGGAGGATGTTGTTGGCGTTGCCGTTGCTCTCGGCACTGCCAGGCGACAAGGTGGAGGACGGGGGAGCCAGCTTGAATCGGATGTGGTGAGCTTCAGCTGCTGCGTCAGTGAGAGCGGGCGCCATCGCAGCCATTCAGCACAGAGAGACGGGAAGTCCAGCCTCTCCCGCTGCCGAGGCCAGCTCCACTGCCTCCCACTGCCTCTCCCGAGGGCAGCCTGCAGAAGGGAGAGGAGAAAGAGAGTCAGGCACGGCGCCGAGAGAGAACAGACCGACCGACAAACCGAAACCAACGCGCGACTCGGCGACCCGACGCTCTGGGTGAAGCCCCGCCGGCTCCGCGCTCGCCACGGCATCACCCTAACCCACCGTCACCACCCAGGCACCGGGCAGCCAACACCAGACGCAGCAGCGCGCAAGCCGGTCCTCGGGACCAAACAGAGCCAGTGCCTGCCTGGAACAGTTATTCTCATCTTCCAGTCCATCCACCCAGCACCCCAGCATCCCTCCGGATCTTCAGGAAAGGTCTGGCCCCGGTCACAACTACTCCTCACTGCCAGCAACTCATCAACTTGATCTTTAAAATCCTTGAGCTACGTCTAGAAAACTATTTCCACTGCTTTTACTGACAGCTCGGGTGCGTTAAAAGTGACAAATGAGAACTACACCATGTAACAGAGGTGGGGCTCGAGGGGAACAAATCTCCATACCCCTAAGCTCCCAGTGGCTACAGAAACCCCATCACCTCCCTGAAAGCCTTGGATTTGAAGAAAGTCATTTCCCTGGTGCAGAGGAAACCCACTTTCCCAGAAGTCTCTTTCCCACTAAGCCGGGTGCTTTCCAGCATTAGCCATTCCCATTTCCCTTTCAAGAGGGTGGATAAAGATTAACCCACGCGCACACCATGACAAAGCAGCTCCACGCTCCGACCACACCAGCAAGCCATGGCTCAACTCAACCAGATCCAACAAGTTAAGAGGAACAACCCAAGCCCTTCCATTCGTGGGCACTGCAATCGCATCTCCCCGCCTCCGCCCTCACCAGTTTCTGGTTATTCACCTACTTTCCTGATCACTACAAGTGTCAGTGGTTTTCAGCGCTGGTTTTTTAGCAGCGTTCACATAACCCCCAGCACAGGCCGTGCTCACACAGCAACACTTACTCTATTTGCCTCTTCCTTTTTTATCCAGTCCTTCATAAGCTATTTCCATGTAACTTTACCAATAAAAAGCTGCCCCGATCTCTTGCCTGATGTGCCAGTCCTCTAATTCCACATACATTTGCCCAAGCTTCTTGTGTCTGTTCACTAATGCACCCCAATGACCAAATTAACAGCCACTCTACAACAAGAGGGAGGGCGATCTGAAGTTTGAATATGTTGCATGGGCAGAATTTAACAGCTAGTTTTGTTTCCAGCCTCATCCAGCTGCACCACAGTCACTCCCCAGCGTCAGCCCAGGTGCTTCCCTGTGACAGGGACCACAGGCAGACATCAGAGCTGAAAAAAACCCTGAATTTTTGTGAGAAGTCAGAGATGAGTTAGAGAAACAAACCCACCCCCCCACAGAGGGAAGGCCCACGGGACAAGCTCAGAGTTATTTGCTCTATTTGCTTCCAAATGAGCACATGCCTTGGCCAACTGGCAGGTCCCCACCAGCTCTACCATTCAGACCATCTGCAGCCTTGCAAACTAACTCGCCCATCCCAGTTTGGTGGCAGAGGGGAACAGGACCAGGAAGAAAGGGCACACTCACAGAGAGGCTAATAAAGAAGTAACTGAAGCTGTTGTAGCAGGAGTACAGAGACTCTCGAGGTGGGTTCTGACTTCAGAAGTCCCCTTTTGACAGAGCTCCATGTATCTTGTAACCAACTACACCTTGTCCTTACTGACAAGGGGATACTGCATGCCTAAAAATGTACTGCACACTCACTGCAAATGGCTTTTAGTCATCACTCGAGTCCATAAATAAAGCTGAACATGACTATTCAGGGAGGAAAGGCAAAAAAAAAAAAAATAAAAAAGGGAACTTGCAGGGAACTTTCCACTTGTAGCTAAAACGCCCTTGGGAAAGGAGGGAGGAAGACTGTCAGAATAAAGAACTTCCTCCACTCCTCCTCCTCCAGCCTCCTACCAAGACCTTCACTACAGAGACAGGCAGGCTGGGAACCCCTGGTCCGTTCTGCCCTCACACACTGCTCTGCTCTCCAAAGGAAGGCTCTGGATCCGTGCTCTTCACCACAGCACTGCAAGTGCAGCTTCAACACCCAGAATGATTAAAAAAAAAAAATAAATTAGAAAGCCCCAAACCCTGCGTTTGGTGCGGAACACGGCGATTCTTTGCAGCTAGACCTCCCTACGCTGCAGCCCTTCCCCATGCCAACACACCTCGGCCGAACAGCAGCTTGGAGCAAATCTGTAGGTCATCAACTTCAGTTAAATTAACAGAAGTAAAAAACGGAAGCAAAACTTTCATACTGCCTCTTCCTCCACGTTAGCAAACTCACTTTAAACAGAAAAATCCTCCTCCTAAGCTACTGCAAGCCTCCTTGGCTTCACTTGTAGTTGGGTGGACAGCATTTAAAATACTTGGGAAGCCTGGAAAGCCTCCCTTAAGAAAAAGGCTTTGTTCTAGTGGCTTAAAGATGACCTCCAAAAGTTATTGGGCGTATTTTCTTTTCTTAATTTATTTTTCTTTTTCAAGTCCTTACAAACTGCCCGCATGCTTGACAGCACTGGTTTCTCTAACACTGAATTAATCTCTACTCTTATGAGCAACTCTTGGGAAAAACATGAACATTTGTAAGCATATTCCCATCCCCCAGCACTAAGTTTTGGTTGGTATTAAAGCCACATTACACTCACCAGGATAATTTCTTAGGATAATTGGAAGGGAAGGGGTTTTAAAGCATCTCTGAGGTGACCAGAGGATAAAGACATTGAAAGTCATTCACGAGAAGGCACTCTGAGGGACTTTCTGAGCGTTCTGAGAACTCTGACAGTAATTCTGAGAGTTATTCCGGACCTTTTGTCTGCTTCTGGGACTCAGACCATGGTGGCCAAGTTCTACTCAAACTGCTGCCACCCATCAACAGCAGCAGACTGCTGTGAGCACCCACAGGTCCCTCCTTTCAGCATTTCTCCACCAAGGGCCTACAACTCCCAGCACTCGACATGCGTGTGACCAAGAGGGTTTCTCCTCCTGTATCATCAGAGCAGCTGGATGATGACTGCAGTTCCACCAGCACAGCGTGTCTGCTGCAGCAGAGCCCCAGCCCTGCCTGCCCCAGGCCCTGCCTGCCCCAGCCGGGACAACACCTCCTGCTGCACCTCACTCGGGAAGGTCCTAAAGGAGCTGCTTCTGCAAGGCCAACATGGTGTTTTCAACATGTCTTAAGAGAACACTCAAAATCCATGAGCACGTTCTCCATTTTCACTTTAAAACTAGAGCACTGCCAGAGCAGTTAGCGTTAATTAACAGAGGAAAGATGAAAGGCTTTAGCGAGCAGGTAAAAACAGGGTAACCCAAGCCGCCCATCTTCCCTCGCTTCCCGAGGAGGGCACACGAGGCCACCGAGGGAAGAAAGTCACCAGGCCCACCCACAATGTCACAGCAACTACACCAACAATCAAACTCTTACTGCTTTTTGTAAACACAGAGCAGAGGGAAGAGCAGGAATAAGGCTGAGGCAATGATGGGCTATCAGAAGAGGCAGGAGGAACCCACGGAGCGTGGCCCCAGTCACACTACACCCCGGAGCAGCTATCGGGTCACAACACCCCTGAAAAGAATCCTTCAGCGTGCTGACTTATTCACGACGGGCGGCTTTGAAAACCCAATTTTACAACCAGACCTTGAAAGAAGAACTGGCCTTCCAAGCACGTGATTTTGTGCAACACCTCAGAAGATAAGCCTAAAATGAACACGGGAAGTTTTTGCTCTCTGAAATCTTCGTGACAAGAGTTTCAGAGGGAGAAACCAGGCACTTGTGCTTCCAGTGAGGTTCATGAGAAGATCAGGGGAGCTCCAAGCCCTGGGCAGAGGAGGTGTCAATAGCTTCTCCTTTGCCCACCCATTCCAGCCTCTGCTGAAGGGCTCTCCATGCCCTCCCACCAGCAGGTCTCCTGGCAGACACAAGCACCCCATGACCACCCTTCTCAGGCCACCCACACCCCCTGCCAAGACAACCTCTGCCTTCGATCCCTGCCCGCACCGCTCAGTGACACTGACACACACACACACCCCCCAAGCAGCCGTACCTGTATTCCCTGAACTACCGTTTCACCCCTGACATTACATCCAGGACTCCTGCACACACCGTCTGGTTTCAGCACGTGCCAAACCACCGGGACCACTTCCCACCGTTGCTGTGAGGCCTCCCGACTTCCCCAGCTCTCCTCCCCCAAACCCACGGGGGCACATCCCCCTCTTCCTGGCACTCGCACAAGAGATGGAGCGAAGAGATGACGGGGGCCAGGCAGAGACTGAGGTTCAACACGCACGTGAAGGGCAAATAACCTGTGTGTCAGCTGCTCCCCCCAGCTGACTCCACGACCCCCGCCAGCTCCTGCACCTCCCAAGCTCCCTCCTTCCCGACACAGGGGTTCTGCAGGACGGGGACATGAAGGTGCCGTTGCATGAGCAGCAGTCAAGGCAGAGTACCCTGAAGGAAGTGAGTACTAGACCGATTCCCACTTCCCCTCTCCTCCCCCACCACGCACCAAGAGTGCGGCCAACCCTTGAATTCCTGTGCTTACAAATATCTCTTGGAGAAAAAGAAAACACAACACAACCCGACCTTGCTAGAATAAAATCCCTGTACACTTCATTTGGCGACCGAACAACATCATCCCTGCTTCCAACCCCAGCGGCCAGAGCAACTCGACCCCCAGGGACACAGAGGGACTCCCCACACAAGCTGCCACCCTGAGCCCTACACACATCCTCCGCATCAGAAACGCACCTCTGCCAACAGCTCTACCTGTTCTGCAGAACAGATCCTCAGCATGCCTTCTGTCATCACCTTCCAACACCTTCTAGATGAAAGACAGCTGTTTACCCCTTTGGAGAGAGATTTACAGAAGTAACTCTCGAAGCTTTAATTACGGAAACGTGGCAGACAGGTACAGGATGATAAACTTATTGATAAGCAACTATCACGTGCACTGGGGCAGACTGTACACTTATAATGACCTACATTTGGGAAATGCTACTTTTTTCTTAATGGGAAAAAAAAAGGTTAAAAGCCTACATAAGAACCAAAGATTTTTACAATACATATGTAAGAACCTTCCAAGTACATTAACACAACAGACTCGCAGCTAATCTGGCTGGGAAAAATAGGAATTTTAATATTAATAACATCCCAGGGAATGGTATTTATGCACTGGAACAAATAAGTAAGATATTACCGAGCTCTGCTTTTATAGCCTTTGTTTCCCATCAGAAGCCCTCAAGATTAAAATAAAAGCTGCCGTTTTCACTTGCTGGTTCCTGCAAGTGGCAGCGTCTGTTGGTCAACTCTAAACCTCCTTCAAGAACAATTTTCTTTTATGCCCCTGAATTCTCACGGGATATAAATAAAACAAATCAATTGCATAATCTGCAGGAGCAAAAGTTATATCAATATGATGTCTGAAAGAAAAAGAAAAGACACAAAGTGAGATTAACAGTAAATTCCCCAATCAAAAGTCTGGAAATGTGAATAATCACAAGCAAGAAAGCCTTCCCCTGGAAAGCCAAGTGGCTGGATGTAAAAACACCCATTGCTGGTAAGGCACTCTTCAGAACAAAGTTGCTGTTTACAGTCAAATAAAAAGAAATGTGGTTTAAAAAACAAAAATGGGACATTTGCAAAAAGAAGCAGGCTGACAGTGACAACAAAGAAAATAAATAAAGTAAAATAAGATTTAATTGTGAAATCCAGGTCTCCCCCCCCATCCAGTATCAGAGAGATTTTGTTTTTCTTTCACATAATCTGGGCAAGTTGCCCAGGAAATATGAAAACCTGAACTCAGGGAGCAAGTTAAACAAAAAAAAAAAAAAACACAAACCCAAATTGCCTTTTAATTTTAAAGAGACATTTTCCTTCGCCAGGCGCGGTCACACCAACCTTCGCTCAGAAGCACACCACTGTCACCAGAACCCAGCCCGCTCCCCCGGCCCGCCAAGGGCATCGCCTCCATTCTCCCCCTTTCAAACCAGCCCGACTCCCACTGCGCGGCCTTGCAGGGTGCCCTGCCGTAACCGGCCGTGTCCTCCAGAGGAAGCAGCCCCAGAGGAGCAGCATCAAGCGTCTCCACACACCAGATCCCTGCCCAATCTGGCAGGCTCGTCTCCAGCCCAGTTTAAACACCTTATTTTGAATGGAGCTCATAACACAGGTCTGAGGACAGGTCCGCTCAGCTGACTGCAGATCTCAGCTCCTACTGCTCCCCGGATCTCAGGGGAGAGCCAACAACCAACCCAGGGCAGCAGCTGAAAGCGAGGTGCTGTGAACTCCAGGACAGAGATACTGGCTTAGCGGAAGGTGATGTTCAATCACACATCACAGGTTCCTTTTTTATAAGCCCTAATTACAGCCCCAGCTCAGTTTGCCGTTTCTCGGCGTAAAGCAACTTCAGGGTAACCTTTCCCTCACGTCCTCCGTCGCTCAGACCTCAACAGGAAGTGATAAACATTTCAGAGGGCTGCCCACGTGCGAGAGAGCTGCACGGGAGAAATCTTTAGGGTCCATCTTCTGCTAACACCTCTGAGGCCTGAAGCAGCTCCAAACACCCAAGTATCTATTTCACTATTTTATAACAGCGAGGGGTTGTAACACGCTTGTCCTTTGCGGAAAAACCTAAGTTTGCAGCAAGAGATTACGGAACAGATGAAGCTGGGGCCTGCTGAGGCTGACAGCTACTCCCCTCTCCTCTCTTCAGGCGAGATTTTGTTACCCTTTCCCCTCAGCTTATTAGACAAACACTACAGTTTCATCACCAAATTCAGACCCTGAGCTGTCCAAACTCTGTCCTCCAGAATCAGGCCTTCGCAGCTACCAGCACATCCCATTTCGCCGTCGGGCTGGTTCCCTGAGCTGGGCTCCCCGGGGCAGTCACCTGCTGCCAGCGGCCCACGGCCGGGGCAGACACACGCTCAGTTTGGCTTTCCTGGGAACCTGAACAGGCCCTTATCCAAACGCTCCCCTGCCAGAAACGGGGCTCCGAACTCGGGCCGGGGAGGACGCAGCACAGGCTTTAATGGAATTGTGTTTACCCAGGACCTGCATCGCCAGGACTCTGCCTGAGCCGAGGCTGACAACTCCTCGCCCAGCTGAGAAAAACCAGAAAACCTTTCTTCCAGCTGAAACAACCGGAGAGAGAAAGCTGCATCCCTGAAGAGGCAGCTGAACCCTGCTCTCTCCAAGGCAGGACTCTCGAACCAAGCAGCGCGCTGAGGCCCACGCTGCTTTTCGCTCCAGACAGACATTGTATTCCTGGAAGTTAGGAGCAGGGACGAGGTATTTATAAAAATGCAGCAACGGAAATGATGCTTCTCAGATCACCTGCCACTCTGACCACCCCAGAGCTACCAGGCTCTTTTTAGTGGAACAATAAACACTCTGGGGAGAGGCACCGTGCAGAACTTGGGGGTTATTTGCTGCCATCAGTGTGAGATCCACCTGAGACACTTCCCCTGAATTAAATTCCCAGTTAGGCCCAAGCTGCCCCACCTGTTTCCCACACAGCCCAGTAAAAAACCAAGCAAACCAACAAACAAACAAATGAACAATCAGGTGCTGTTAAATGGGGGGGGGCAAATAGTTCAAGAAGAATATAGTTTTCCAGAAAATAATTATATAGAAGGGGGAGAGGGGAAGGCCCACAAAACAAAACATGTGCTCCCCACCCTTCAGCCCCCAAGCTTTACCCCTTCCCTGCCTTGGTAGGGCCTAAGAAGTCCTCAGGCCTTATCTTTACTTTGCTACACATCAAGTCTTATCCTCCCTGGAAAACTCTTTTGAGGTTCCTAAGGACACGCACCGCACACTGCCAGAGCAGAAAAAGGGTGGAGTGCTGAAACTCCAGAGAGTCTTTGTTCGGAGGGTTCATTAGATAATGGCAGTTGTGTTCACAAAAACACACTCATAAACAGGGCAAAAGGAAGTGACTTTGGTTAAAAGGACTGCTCAGTTTTCACCCCTGACTTGTGTGATGTCAGAATTTCACCAGTTCTCCAGTTACCGGATGATCTCTGGAGAGCAAATGAGACTCAGATACAGCATTAAAAAAAAAAAATAAAAAAACCAGGGGAGGGAGGAGAAAAGCCTAAGAGAAGCACCCAGCCACATCTGCCTGGTCATCTGCTGCTTTATCACCCCTGAAGAGGGAACACAAGTCATCCTCATTGCTAAATCATTACAAATCAGCTATAACAGTATCACAAACCAAGTTCCACAATTAACTGCTCCTGCAGCGTATCAATCCATTAAGCCCCACACAGCTGTGCTACCTTGGCAGCGTGGCTATGGAAAAAAAAAACCCAAAAAAACAACCACCACCCCCCGCCCATCCCTCCCGCGCCAAAAACCACGCTGCCCATAGCTCGTCCCTGACCACGGCCAACAGCGGACACCTCGGGAAGGAAAAACGAGCTCCTCGGGGTCCCGGTGCCATCGGCGGGTCGGGGGTTTCTCCAGCTTCACCCTCCCAGCCCCTGCATCGACTCTGTGTCATCTCCCCCTTTGTCGCTTTAAAAGGCTGCTGACGGCTCAATTAAAGGCGGGCTATAACCGGATCGAGCGGCGTCGCTGCCCGCACCGCTCCCGTGCCAGACATCAAATCCAAGAGGACTACGCTAAAGCAGGGGAAGAGCATCGGAGGTTCCTCCATGAAAACAAAAGGCTATAAAAAGGACAAATATGGTTTTAAGGAGAAACCGCTCGTTACGGACAGACGGCCGGCTGGATTCCTAACTACGGCAGAGGTTTAGTCACACGCAGACGGACACGTAACACCTTCACCGCCCCCCCCAAGCGTTTGCTGTCCCTGTCGTCAGCGGGACCGTACCACGGCTCAAGTGCTCTCCTACTTTCCCACCTCCAAAAAACAGGGCTTTTTTTCCCCTCACCTTATTTTTAGAGGCACAAATCACACCGTACACAACACATGACATGATGTAACCGTGAACGCAGACATGGCCCAAACCAGTTCGAAATATAATGGTCAAGTCAAAACAAATGA
>WUAM01000227.1:683080-697949 GCA_024336885.1 Actenoides hombroni | reverse complement strand
GGGGCCTGAGCCCGGCGGCGAGCCCTGGCCCGTGCCGCCCAGGGGTCGGTACCTGGACGGGTTCCTGTAGCACCGTCATCCTGCTCTCCCCGGCCTCGGCCTCCGCCTCCTCCTCGCCGAGCTCAGAGCGGGGCGGCCCCGGCCCCGCCTCAGTGCGTGTCCCAGCGGCAGCGCGTCCCGGCCCGGCCCCTGCTCATTTAAACTCCCAACGACCGTTACCGGGGCAGGCGGCGGGGAGGGAAGGAACGAGGCCGGCCGAGTGCCGAGTCCGCCCGAAGCTGGCGGCGGAAACACCCGAACCGCCTGCCGGAAATACCCGAAGCCGCAGGCGGAAAGAGCCGAGCGCCGACGGAGAACAGCTGGGAACCCCCCGCCCCGCGTCAGGCGGGCGGAAGCGCCGGGGCTGACGGAGTCGCCCGAGACGCGGCCGGAGAGAGCCGAGCCGCGCGGCGAGGGGCAGCGGGCCCCGGGTGCTGAGGGACCACCGCCCGGGCCTCCCCTCGGTGCCCGTCGGCACCGGCACGGCAGCCGGGGCAGCGCCCGGCGCGCACGGGCCGGCTGAGGAGGGGAAGGGGAGAATACGGAGCCGCGCGGTTCAGTCCCGCA
Source organism: Actenoides hombroni (assembly GCA_024336885.1). Taxonomy (NCBI): domain Eukaryota; kingdom Metazoa; phylum Chordata; class Aves; order Coraciiformes; family Alcedinidae; genus Actenoides; species Actenoides hombroni. The sequence goes on along the minus strand of WUAM01000227.1, from coordinate 697,343 downwards.
CAGCGGGGAGGGCGGCGGCTGCCTCAGGCCCTCGGCGCTGTCACCCGGCGTGAGGGGGCGCGGTGAGAAACCCCCCTGCGAGGCCTGGGGCCCGTCCCTCAAAGCGCCTTTGCACCCCAGCGAGGTAGACGCTTACACTTCGTACCAAGAAACGGAGCTCTGGGGTGTCCTGGATGCTGCGGGGACCCGCGGGGATCCCTCGGCATCCCTTAGGGTGCAGGGCTGTGCCCTCCCTCCATAACCCGAGGCCTGCTGGGCTCTGTGCCAGCCTGGCCCCTGGTGCTGGCCTTCGGCTGGTGGTTCCCTTGTCTTGGCTCCCGGTAGAGGGACTCGGCATGGCCCGGGTCCTGTCCCCGTCATGACAGGGCTGTGCCCAGCAGCCGTGCGCTGTTGGCCCCCCAGGTGGGAGATAGCCAGGAGTAAATTGGGGCAAGGGGCATAATTTGGCAATTACAGTATGGATCTGCAGCTTCCAGGTCTCCTGGCATAGAGAGAGCGCTTTCCCCACACCTGTCAGTAGCCACCTGCCAGTAGCAGAGGCTGTCCTTCCGCACACCCCTCCGCAGCTTTCCTGTGATAGAACCACCACACAACACCACCCCGACACGCACACGCCTGCGTGCACAGACTCTGCTCTATCCTCCCTCCTGTAGGTTTCGCACTTGCACTCAGCTGCCTGAAGGACAGATCCTGGCCCTGTCTGATGTCTGAGCACTGCGCAGCACATGGGGGGAGCAGGGGGGGGCTGCATCTTTACATGAGAATAAAAGCTGAGTGCGTGGTGCTTCTGTTGAAAAGCTGTGTGGAGAGCAGGAGGGCTTGGCCTGCTGCTTCCCCTCTCTCTTTACACGCCTTTCGCCATATTTCTGAAAAGCTTTTTAACAAGTCTGTTATCACGCCAGTAATCTGCAGGTGTTTGCTTTCAGGGTGCAAGCAGGTTGGCACGGAAAGGCAAAGCTTTCTTCAATCCTTTACCTGAGACAAGTAACAGAACAGGTCACGGAGCAGAGCTTCCCCCGGGACGGATACCTGGCTCGCTCCCGGCTCAGCCTGAGACGTTTTGCTGAACGCAAAGGGTGTGAACAACACGCTGCAGTGAAGTGTCTGCCTTCCCTACAGGCCTTTGGCCTCATACGCTGGAAGCGATGATGGTGACGTGTGCGTACGTGGGCCTGAGGGTCCGAGGGAGCCTTTCAAGGAGTGTGGTCCGTACTCATCTTCCTCATCCCAATCTCACTGCCCTGCCGTGTGCTGCTGATAACTCCTCAGGATGAAAGCTGGCTCCATCCGTCTCCCCCAGTTCACGGGGGACAGTAACTCTCCTGACATCCAGACCATCTTTGGTATGAGTCTCTGTCTTATCGCAGCCTGAGGAGACACAGCCATCCTTAAAGTGGGTGGAGTTATTTTTACCTCTCCCCTGGACCTCAAGTAAAGCATCTGAACTATAAAAGGAGAGAACGTTGGCTATTGTCTTGGCACATCTCGATTTCCAGAGACTCCTCCAGGCCTGAAGTGCAGGTCTGTCACTCGCTGGTGTTCACAGATGGTTTTTATACGTGTCTGTGGGGCTAAAATCTCTTGCTTCTCGGGGGGGCTCAGCTTTTCTGGAGGAGGAAGCAGAGCTTGGAGGTGCATATAGAGATATATAGCTATATAGAGGTGTATAGCTGTAGATCTACAGAGGTATATACGGTGTCTGTTCAAGTGCTTCATTCCAACCAGCTCTGGTACAAATCACCTCTGCTTTACCCTACAGAGACAGAACAGATCCCTGGAGTAATGAGCGGCTGTCTGTTCCCCCACTGGGGGGGTGCTTCAAAGGCTGGATTTCAGAGCCCTCGTGTTTTTCCTCTTGTTCTCTGTTATTTTCCACTGCTGTCTTTCTGTCTGCCTCTCAGGTTTTAATTTACAGTGTCAGTCCTGTCTGCACAGAAGCTGGAGGCCCAAGCACCAGGCTTGTCCTCGGCACCAGTACAGCCTCTTGGCCTGCCACAGCAGGACTATCCCAGCTGGCAGGGCCCCCAGCCTCTGTCACAGCTTTCCCCTGCAAGTTTGGGCAGTTCTGCCTCTCCTCTGCTCGACTCATCTCCACAACAGCACGTTCCTTTGCAGGAGTCAAGGCCGTGGTGGTGGCAAGGGCAAACGTGAGCCCGGAGCGAGCGTGCAGCAAGCAGCGTCCTTTCTGACCCTGTCACCGCCGTCCTTTAACAGGATGAAAGGCAGAGAGTACAGTAAAGACGCGAGACACCCGAGATTCTCCCTGATGGGAGCCGTAGAAATGCCACAGACAGAAGCTAAAACCTAATCTTGCATCTATAAACAGCTTATGTTGCTTTTTATGAGCATTTGAATCAAGCAGTGGGAATTGAAAGCAGCTGTTACCCCGTCACAGCACAGGAACGAGCGGGTGGCAGCTGAAGTCAACCCCATCGGAGCAAAATGCCTTCAATTTCTCATCAAAGTCGTGGAGTCAGGACGTTGGAATATGGAACAAATCAAAGAAAAGTGTTTTCTGCTCCCAGGTGTTCTGCTGATGGGAGGCCTGACTTCTCCGTCGTGAATTATTCACCAGGTCTAACCATGCTGAGATGAATTTTTTGTTTTGTTTCGGGTTTTTTTGCAGGTAGAAAGAGGGAGAGAGGCCCCAGCTTCCATCACCCAGCCCCCAGACAGCTGCTGGCTGTGCACACACTGGCTGCCTGGAGAGGAACCCTCTCAGGCAGGACATCACCCCCAGCCCAGGGACCCACTGTCCTGTGCCGTGAAGGTGGAGGTGGGACCTGCCCCAAAACTCCTGTCCCTTCCCTGTTTTCCTGTTTCCCCCTTGTTGATTCATCAGGATTCAACTTCCTGGAAACCAGCCTTCAAAATTAGACTTTTGGACCTGTCAATGATATACAAAAAAGATTATTTTTGATGTTTTCTCTGTTGTATTTGTGGTTTTTTGCAGGGCCTCTGGCCTTTTCTGTCTGGGAGAGGCAGCACGTTGATGAAGGAGAGGTGCCTGCTGGTCTCTCCCATGACAGGGACAGCAGCAGGGACAAGCAGGGCTCCACAGGGCAGTTCAGCCTGGACATGGGTAGACTGCTCTGGGGCAGCATGGTGCAGGGTGGGTGGGCCAGAAAAGGGCTGGTTTTAGGGCAAAGAAGATGTGAAGAATGTCCCAAGAACAGGGGAGCTGTTTGATGCAACCTGTCCCTTACGCTGATGGTGCTCCAGACCTCCCTCTCTCCACCAGCGCGATGTGGCCGGGCTGCAGCCCACCTCCCAGCCCCACGCTGGGGCAGGGGGGATGAACAAAGACCCTCACACCCCCAAGTCTGAACTCCCCCCTCACCTCTAGTGGTCATAAAACCTGCTTCATTCCCCTCTCCGAGGGAACATCCTGCTATCACTGATAGCTGGTGAAGACCGAGGGGTCTCCTCCATCTACTGCATCAATGAATAGTCCAAAGTCAAAGCAGAAATTGCATTTAAGGGAGGAAGGAATGACATTTAATGAGCCAAATGTCACAGGAAAAAACCCGAGAGGGATAATTCAAAGTTTAAAACCAAGTTGCAGGTGTCTCATTGTCTACTGAGCCTTAGGTAGAGCGCCGAGGCCAACTCTTCATGGTGGCTCAGGAGAAACACCTCCGCGGATGTGCAGCAGCCAGGGAGGAGGGGACAGGGGTGGAGGAGCCTCACTGTTGGTGGTGCTCAGGGGGGTTCAAGCATTTCCGAGAGGGTTTAACGCAGTGAATCGTGGCGACGAGCACGCTCCTTCCCAGGTGAACCCAGAACGTCAACAGCTGCAAGTCCACACCATCAAAAATAAAACAGTGTTAGATGCAGATAGTTTTGTGTAGAATGAAACCTCCCTGGCAGTGTTCGCCACCTTACCACCTACACGGCTGAGCTGATGAACAGGAACCAGAGAGAAATGGATTAAAAACAAGATGAAAAAGGACATTGAACATTCAAAGTTCAGATTTCTGGCCGTCTCCGTTTCAACCTCCTGATGTTTAAAGAGATTTGAGGGGGGAAGACTTTTAAATATTTAATTTGTGTGTTTAGAAGTAGCTGAAGATCACTTTTCTCTCTCTTTTTTTTTTTTTTCTTTTCTCCCTGCTGCTTTTCACACAGCAGAGGAGAGGAGAATGTTTAAGGAAAGCAAGTGAGATAATGAAAACCGTCAGAAATTGGCAGGGGAGGCTGGGGCCAGCTCTTAGTAATTTGGATTTTCTCTTAAACTGGATTGATTTCAGAGGGATAATTCACCCTGAAAGAAAGTTATTTTTCTGTTTTCCTCAGGCAGACTTAGAGGAACGCAAACAAACTTGACAAGCACCAGTGGTACATTTTCCATATCCTTTCTAATGTTGATGGAAACGTTGATATTTCTTAGCTCAGAAATTTCCTCGCTAAGTCCTTAGTGTTTTCTTAGCATCGGGTCATTCGCTGCTGCGGGTTGGAAAAATATTTATTTCCACTGGCTGCTGTTTGATAACCACCTGAGTGGCTTAGAAAATGCATCGCCTGAAACCACACCGACATCTTCCTTCCCAAGCAGAGAATCGCCACAATTAACCAGCCCGTGGCTGACGCTGTCCCGATAAATCCTACACAGCACACGTTACAAATGAGGTTCGTTATCATCAGCGCAGCCTTTGGAGCTTTAATCCAGTGGCATTAATCCCCTGCAAGGTTGCTTGTGGGGTTTGAGTTTTGGCTCTTCCACCCCTGGCTGGATTTCTAATTTCAAAGTAAACAGAGCAAAAAGTAAAAAGTAAACCCCTGCAAGAAACTCACCTGAAGTTTCTGCTTTCAGCCAGACATGATGTGCTTGACGAAAGCTGGGGAGGAAATGAGAGAGGAGAACGTGGGAGGTCACGGTGCGCTGCTAGCTGGGGTGAGGTGGGCAGAGAGGCAGCGGGGGGTACCCCCAGCCCAGCCCGGGGCACGACAAGGACGAAGGGAACCAGGACTCAGCTCTGCCAGGACTGAGATGTCTCCTTCTGTTCCCACCTTTCTCCTGCCATCCCAGAGCTGTGAAGTGTGGTACCAACCCCTCCTGGAGACGAACAGGTACCGCTGTCCCTGGTTTTCTGACACCAAGGGAAGTGGGCACCCCCTTTTCCTCAACGCTCTCCGATGTTAGGGATTCCCAGATTTAACCACCCCCTATGCCAGATTTTCACTCTCTTGGAGCCATGAGTGACCTGGGTCTCCAAATGTTCCCAATTAGCCTCTGCTGTGAAGGATGCTGCGTTTGTTTATTTTAGATGGCTTACAACAAACCAGTGCCAAAACTGGGGACAAACCAGTCCTGAAACCCTTGGAAACATTCTGTTTTCAGCTGCTTTTACTGGAAATCACTGGCACAACCACCTTGTTCCCACCCCGGCTGGCATGTCTCTCAGCTTTCCCCAGAGGCTTTTGAGGGTGGCCCACACCTCCCTCTCGGTGATCGTTGGTGTCCTCACAGAGGACACATTTTGCACCCTAAGACAAGACAACTGTGTCTGAGATGGCCCCAGTGGGAATCTCTTGCTCCTACCTTCGTAGTTGATACAGCCATTGGCATCTTCTTGCCCTGCCATGAGCTGCTCCACCTCACTTTCTGTCATCTTCTCCCCTGGAGGAGGATGGAGAGGTGAGAAAAAGGGGTCTCAGCCTGCCAGGCCCCTCCTGTCCTTCCAGAAAGCCAAAGCCATCAGAGGAAGGACAAGGGAATTAAAAAGGAGCTGTGTGCCCCTACACACTGGGGAGTGCCAGTGGGAGACTGTCGAGAGAGGACCGAGCTGCAGTGGTTGTCCGATAGTTAAGGACGTTATGGACTCTCCATGTCTCCCAGATCACACATCAAGCTACAGCCTGAGATGGAACAGGCCACACATTCAGGAGCCATTCACTCCTACAGAAGCCTATGAGCAGCAGAAGACAAAGGGTCTCTCCGACACCGGAGACCAGCAAACCAACCTAAGCTGATAGGGACAGAGATCCCGGGTGGCCTGTGCCCTGCCCCCCTCCCCAGGGCCAGCCCGTACCCAGTGTGACCAGCACGTGGCGCAGCTCGGCCCCCATCACCATGCCATTGCCCTCCTTGTCGAAGACACGCAGCCCTTCCACGAAGTCCTCGAAGGTGCCCTGCTCCTTGTTGCGGGTGAAGTGCTGCAGGATGGGGAGGAAGGTCTCAAAGTCCAGCGTCTTTGTGTTCATTTCTGGTAGGGTTGAAGGAGATGGGGGTCAGAGATTAACTTCACTGGGCTGAAGTCATCCTCTGGGGACCTCCTCCTTAACCTTCCTGGTCTCATTTCCACCTGAGGGACAAACCCACAAGGTGATGGGACTATTTGTGCATTATACTTGAGATGGGAAGATGAGGAGTAAAGTATTAAAGTCTGAGGACTGCACACAAACTGCTGATAAAAACTAAAACCAGCAGGTAGGTCCTCTGTCACTAGGGCAACGTGACTGCACTGGGACTGGTCAGGTTACACCAGTTTGATCAGGATATGGTCTGCTAAGCATCAGTTGCCACCATCCCCAGCTGGGGACAGCCCATCCCTTACGTCAGCCATGGTACAGGGAGGGGGAGTGAAGGAATTTTGCAGGAATGAAGCTTCTCTGAGTCATTTCCTTCATCTTGCAGGGCTGTTCCTACAGGGGACATAACCCTTCACTTGCTGCCAGGGAGCACAGGGATTGCTCATCCCACCCTGTCCCCGCCGCCCCGCTTTGCTGTTACCTTCTGGTTTGGGCTTGCCCAGCACCTTCAGGACATCTGCATTGGTGGGGTTGTGGCCGAGCGCCCGTAGGACGTCCCCGCACTGCGCGTAGGTGATCTGCATGGTGCCCGTGGGCGTCCGGTCAAACAGGCTGAAGGCTTCTTTGAACTCTGCAGGGGAGAAGAGCTCAGATGTCCCTTGTCTTGCGGGCCCCATTTCCCACCCCGCCGAAGCAAGTCCTGCCTGGCAGGAGGGGAAGACATGGACACGTGTGCGGTGGGTGCCCTCTGCACCCATCACTGCTGCCCAGGGCAGGCCGCCCGGTCCTAGCTTGGGCAGGGAGCGGCTGGAGCTGCCAGACTCCTTCAACAAGTCCCTCGGCTTCTCGAGCGGGTTTTGCCATCGGCGCAGAGCTGGCAGGACGACACTGCTGGGATTCCCGCACCGCTTTGCACTGGCAGCACCAGATGCAGGCTGGCGTCTCTGCTGCAGAACATCCCCTTTGCTCTTCCCCCGTTCAACTCAAGCCTCCTGGGGACCCCATGACCCTCCTGGGGACCCTGTGACCCTCCTGGGGACCCTGTGACCCTCCAGCTGCACCTCCATGGCACCTGCAACACCCTGCACACTCCGCTGCCGTCCCCCCAGCCCCAGCCCGGCCAGCACAGCGGGGCAGTGCTCACGCTCAGGGACGTGTGGCCCTCTCCACCCCAGCCTCGCAGGCCACATGTCACAGCAGCCCTGTGTGGAAGGACACAGGAGATTCAGTTCCAAGCTCATTCCCATAAATTATCCTGCCAGCGCGTGCTACATTTTACCCAGAGGAAGGAGGCCTAAATAAGGAGCAATTAGGGATCATCTCCCTTCTGTATATGATGTTTTTTCAGCTTCCTGACCTGCTGCTGGACTCCTGCTTTAACTCCAGCACTGGCTACATGCACAACCACGCTCCCGCGCTGCTCAAGAGCCCGGTCCCTGCCTCTTGTTTCAGCCCAGATCTTCTCCTCTGGAACAGGCTCGTCACCGGTGTCGAGGTGCAAAGTGTGGGAAACGATTCCTCCAGGAAACGCCCCCCACAAGTCCTTACCCAGCTCCTTTGCAGGCAAGTCAAGGACCCCGAGGCTGGTGGCTGGCACCTGCCTCTCCAGCAGCTCCCCGGGCACTGAGACGCTGGGTTTCCTGCAGCAGATGCTCCACACACTTCTGGATCTCATCCCACTGCCTCTGGGCCAGCGAGTCCACCCGAGCAGTTGGCTGGGCCAAGTGGGCAATCAGCCTTTCCGGCCTGGCCTCGCGAGCACTCGGAGCTACGAGTTTCATGTCCGTGGCATTAATGAATTCCAGGTTCTGGTCCATCTTCCTCATGATGTCCAGCAACAGTTCACCCAAAGCAGAGCTGCTGCTCCTCCTGCTGTTGGGTGGGATGAGATGCCTGTGGTCTCCACGCAGTGATGGAGGCAGGTTTGCCTTGGGTTTGGTGGGAATCCTCGCCCAGGGCTTTGGGTTTGCTCCATTTTCTACTTGGCATCTTTCTGTCTTCTGCTGAGCCTCACCACCCCATGGGCCTGTCCCCACAATGTCAGGGCCATGTCCCTGCAGCCTTGCCCATGGTCCCCCCAGCACCTCGGGGTGCTGCTGGTATCCTGCTTGACCTCCCAACGGCTCCGTCTCTGCGGGTGAGATCCCCCCACCTGGCTCTGGGGCATCCAGGGAGGGACATCACTGAGCCCTTGGATCGAGAGGCACCCCTGTGAGGGTGCTCGGGGATGTCCAGTCCTGACTACCTAGAACCACGGGAGCCCATCATGTGCTCCGGGACATCACTGCAGGTTAAATTCACATTCAACCTTGCTCACATTTCCACTTGCTCACTTTTCCCCTTTCAAAAGTTGGTTTGGGCGCTGAGCCTACAGGATATGGAGTCTCCTCCTGCCAGTATTCCGACCAGGATCTGCCCTCAGATCGTGTCCCTTCCCTGGACTGTGCAGAGGCATTAAACCTGCCCGTGGAGAGATGAGAAACGCCAGTCCAGCTTAGGAAGGGGCTGTCCCTGCCTCTCCAGAGGCTGCTCCTCCCACCCCAACCTCTCACCATCAATGGAAAAATACCTTTTCCCTGCCAGGCTCTGGAGCTGGGATTATCCTCTTCTCTGGGGCACCCAGTGCAGAGCAGGGAGCCAAGATCCCTCCCTGCTCCCGACAGCCTGGTGCCAGTCCCAGATAAATCCCTGTACTGGCTCCCACTCACCTCCAGCATTGCCCCCGCCTCCATCTCCTGTCTCCTCCCTTCCCACCAGTGCTCTTCCCCATCCCCTCACCGGCCCGATGCTGGCCCGGGATGCGATTTCTGATGTCATGTGTCCCTTCTGCCTGCTAGGAAACCTCAGCAGCCCATCCTGCAGGATGAGCACTGTCCGGGGGGGAATGGGGCACCCGGACCCTGCTGGGTTTACCCCAGGAGGGGATTTGATGTGTGGGACCTCAGCTCTCCCATCTACTGGGAAAAGGGCTCCCCGTTTCGAATGGCATCTCTGGGACGAGGCGGACTCTGCACTTACCCTCGATCTGCTCTGCGGTGAATTCGATCTGTCGGGAGAACAGAGGGTTGTGTTACTGCTGGGGTAATGAAGGGGCTCTCCCTGCCCCTCCCCACCCCTCTCCTCTCCCTCCCCAGGCTCCAGCCTGCTCTGGGCCAGGGGCTGTACCCGGGCTGTGTCTGGCACCCGGGGGATGCTCCTGCCCTGGCTGCGGAGCCGGGATCCCCACGGAGAGCGCAGGGAGAGGGGGATGCTCGGGCCGCACTCAGGGCTGGCTGGGGGGAGAGGATGTTATTTCAAGGCTTGATCCTTAGTTCAAGTGATAAAACAGCCTCGGTGCTGAGCCTGTTATCAACAGCTCGCTGGCCACAGCTCCGGCTTAAAAAATTAACTATATCCTGGGGAATCAGGGAAAAAGTGAGCTTCTGGTGCAGAGACTCGGATAAAAGGTGCTCTGACGCAGAGGAGACAACGCAGGCGGCAAAATACTCTAGGATAGAGACAGTGGGTGGCAGAAAAGCTTTTTAATGCTGCTGGGGCCCCAACACAGCAGCTCAGGCAGGAGCTGTGGGGTGTTTGACTCCGCAGCTGGAGCTCTGGGCAGCAGAGTCCCGGGGTGAGCATGAGTTTCCTTGAATGTGCTGAGCGGGGCTGGGTGGGGGAAAGTTGACACATCCCCCCCCCGCAGCAAGGAGAGCATCACTGCCATCCCACTGCATCAACACAATCGGATAATTTTCCCCTCCCGCCCTTCCTCTCAGCCTGGCTAACCCTGCTTGCGTGGCTCATCGCATCACCCCTGCCTGGCTGCTGGCAGGCACGAAGAAGGACAGTGACGTCTTCATCCTGCACTCACCTTCACACTTTTGGGATCGAAGGCAGGTTCTCTGGGCAGCTCTGTGGCCAGAGCTGGTTTGGCTGCTTCCTTCTTGAGGTCAGGTTTCTTGAGGGGCATGGTGAGGGGTCTTTGCAATGGTGCAGGGATGAGTTCTGCTCCCCAGCGAAGGAACCGAGCGGAGGGATGAAAGGCCAGGTCTGCTCCTTCCCTTTTATACAGAGCCCTGTGCTCACCCCGGAGGGGCAGGGCAGCTGCTGGAGCAACTGCTACTGCTATAAAAGGAAGAAAACTCAAACGAGAGGGGCCCCAACTTGACAATTGCCCATTGTCATCAGCTCCCAGCGTGGCAAAGTCACCAACCGACCCCCCCCTGCCCCACCCCAGCCGCAAAAGGGGGGGGGGTCTCCCCCTCCAGCACCTGCACTGGGTGGGCTGCATGGGGGCCACTTGCTAAGTGATCACTGAAAACCTAACCGCGGCCGGCCCCGGTGCCTGGCAGAAACCACAGCAATGCGCTGGCTGATGGACCTGCCGCGGTACCCACGGGGAAAGCCAGGCTGGTTTTAGGCAGGGCTGGGAGGGCCAGCGTGGCAGAGCCCTTTCTGAGACTGGGATTTGTGAAACGCTGCTTCAAAGGAGCTCAGTCCCCTCTGAGCCATCCCCTCGGTCTGATGTTCGGGGTCTGACTTGCCCCAGTCTGTCCCCAGGGCTGAACTTGCTCCCTGGAAAAGGCCACGCTCACCGCTGTCGGACTGGCTAACGAGGGCCATGGCTAAAGCCAAGAGTTTGATCCACCAGCTCAGGATCTTTCACAGCCCTGCCCCGCTCGTCCCACACGACCCCCAGACCTGCGGGGCAATAGGCTCCTTTTGGCCCCTCTCCAGGTGGTGGGCAGGTGCCTGTGGGAGATGTTCCTGCTCTCCCCCTCCTCTCCCAACTGTTTGAAGGCCAGCAGAAGAGACAGAAGAAGTCACTGAGATTCAGCATCCCAGAAAACAGAGCTTGAGGGTTACGCCGAGACATCCTAAACCATCGACTGCAATACAGCAACAGGGCACAGGAGGAGGAAAACCCATCGCCAGTTTGCAGCAGGGTCTGAGAGCTGGTGTTCTGGTAACAGAAACAAATAGACAAACAGTTATTCACAACAGTTGAGAGCATCTTCCATGCTGCAGAGTGGCTGCACAGACTCGTTTCTCCAGCCAGCACCTGCTTAAATCGGGCTGCGGGGATGGTGGCAAGAACAGAATCCTGCACAATGCTGGTGGTGCTGGTGAGACAACTACGAGGTCGTGGTGCTGGCTGCAGTCTGGGCCACTATATTTGTATGCATATATATTATTTAGGGTTGTTTTTTTTATAGGTAGATATAGAAAATATGGTTATATTTACATTTTCAGGTGTTTGGGTGGGGCTGGTTCAGGTCTCTGTATCACAGTGGCCCAGGCTTGGCACAACCAGATAGGTCTAATCCTGCTGTTTCAGAGGCGCTGCAGGGCTGGGGGTGATGGAAATGGGGGTGTCACCAGCTCAGCCCTGTGCTCAGGGCCCCCCCAGCCTCTTTCTTGCCGAAACGCTGCTGAACCTGGAGGCAGAGCCGTCGCCAGCCGGGTTACAGGGGTCACCCAGGAGGAGGGGGCAGCCGCAAACTGCTGGGAAATTTGCTGTCTGCCGTCGTCGCTCTGGTGCTGGGGGGATTCGGGAGCTGAGGGGGCTGGCTGGGTGTCATTGGCAATGATTGCTCTCCAGATCTCTCTATAATATAACAAGTAATTTAGCAAAAAAAACCAAACCACCCCTCAAAACCAACCAAACAGCCCAACTTGTTTTGCTAACTGTGAACTCAGAGCCCGGGTCGGATTTCTCCTGCAGTGGGAATCAAATTGCCCCTGAGCGGTGCATCTGTAACCCCATCCTTCCAGCTCCAGAGGAACCTCACCTGAACTCCATCCTCTCTTCCCAGCAGCTTCCAAGTCAGAAATGGGTACCCAGCAGAGCCTTCAGAAACCATTGATCCTGCAGTGTAACCACTGAGCTCCCCTCTCGCCCTCCCAGCGAGGGAGCCGCGGTGCAGCCGGGCTGGTGTCGGCACCCACGCGGTGCTGCGGGGTGGTGGCTAAATCGGGCTGGGGACACCGGCAGATGCCCCTGATCCCCCTGTGATTTACAGCCCACGGCCGGGGCAGGGGAAGCGACCGAGGGGCTCGGTTATTTCTGTCTGATGGAATCAGCAGCACCCCCCGAGGCCTGGCGTTCGGATTTGCTGCGCTCTCTCGGCCGGCTGACGCAGGAGCCCAGCACAAGGCTGAGCCTCCTCCAAGCAGCCGTGGGGTGCTCCTGGTTGGGACCTGGACGAGCAGCCCTGCTGGGAAAACCCCGAAGGAGGCTGCGGGGACTCTGCTCTCGGCAGGATTTTAGCTCCTAGAGGGGCAGCAAGAGCTGTGCCCGGCCAGGGATTACATGGGCCAGGGGAGAGGCCCCGGCCTGGGAGCCTGGTGGTCCTGGGGTCTGGCACTGGGCGTTTGAATTTCAGCCTCATCTCACTAATGATGAGCTGCTCAGGGAACAGAAACTCCCCGCATTGTGCCCCTGATTCCCCAGAGGGATGCTGGGGCTGCTGGGGGTTCACAGCGTGTTGGAGCTGGTGGGGTGGTGGAAGCAAACTGGGCATCTGCAGGATCCCAGAGCACAGGGGAGAGCACTGGGACCTCCCGAGGGGGTGCAGGTGACAAGGGACAGCTCTGATGGGGACAGTGGCAGCTGTAGTGGGACCAGCTCTGACCTGATGCCCAAGGACCCCCTGGCCCTGCTGGTTCAGCTCGTCTCCTTCACAGGCTGAGAGGCACCCGCCAGGGTGGACACTCCCTGCTGCCGGGACTGTCCGTCTGTCCTGCCCATGCCCATCGTCCCCTCCCCAAGGGGGGCTAAATGCTGCTGTGCAGCGAGGGCCTTTTGCGAAGCCGGGTGCTCGTCCCAGTGGGGAGTGGGACTGATCCCAGCACATGTCCCCAGAACACGCCCCGACCCTGAGAGAGAGAGAAGGGTTAAACTGGCATCTGCCTGAAATCCACCCCACCTCAGGAGCATCAGTGCCCAGGTGATGCTCACGTGCTTGCACTCTCTGCCTCCCTACCTCCAGCTACCTCCTTGGGATTTTCCCCACCATTCTTCAGCTCCTTGAGACCAGTCTGGGGCTGGAGGGAACTGAGCAGCGTGGGGGCACTGGGGGGGATGCTGTGACAGCTGAAAAATGAGCCGCCAGGCAGTGAGAGAAGTTTCTGAAAAGAGAAGAAGAATCTGCCTTGAATGAAGAGGATTTTAGCACCTAGGGCTAAGCCAATAAACCTCTGCCAGCCCCAGCCCAGTGGGAATTGTTTGCACACACTCCAGGAGCTGCTTAAAGCAGGCGAGAAGCAGAGAGTGAACAGGAGCAACCATGGTGGGGGGAGAACCTCCCCTGCCTGGCAAACCTGCGAGCAGATCCCCATAGCCCTGCTGGGGCAGTGCCCACTGGGACTGGGCACCCACCCTGGGGTGTTCCCCCAGCCCTGAGCTCCTGGGGACGGGTTGTGGCCCCACCGCCACCTCACCTCGATGGGAAGGTGCTCCCAGAAGATGCTCTGTCCTGCTGAACGCTCCAACCTTCTCCTCGGTCACCTTCAGCCTTGGGCTGGCAGCGGTTGGGACTTTGCTTTCTCCACCTTGCCGTCCTGAGGTCCCCGTCTGAGTGACACGGCGGGACCCTGGAGGCATCCGACCCCATGGGAGGTACCACGGTGGCTCTGCTCTGCTCCTGCCTCCTGTGCTCTGCGGGGGCTCTGGTAAGTCTGCGTGGCCCCGTGGGCTCCTCTGGCCCCTCTCCTGGCTTTAAATAGTGCTAACGGTGCAACACGCTCTGGGCAGGGGCCACGTGTCCCCCGGCTGCACGTCCTGCTCCATAGAGCTGCTGGGCAGGAGCTGGGCAGGACGGGACAGCCTCTCCACTCCCGCTAAGAGCTTTCCAGCAGCCCTGGAGACACCGCGGCGTGATGGTTTTTCCATTTCTTGGACACATGCAGGGCAGGGTTCGCTGCCCAGAGGCATTCGGGCAGCAGAAGGAGCAGGGCGATTTACGGTCAGCACGGATGAGGCTGGAAGGATGTGGTGAGGGCAGAGCTGGGGGCACTCAGTGTGCCT
>WUAM01000227.1:647329-657606 GCA_024336885.1 Actenoides hombroni | reverse complement strand
GTGTGACAAGTCAAAACTTTAATTGTTAATCTCTTGGATTTGTATTTTTATTGTCGTCCCTGCTGCCCCCAGCCCCTCAGTGGCCTCATTTTGGAGATTATTTAAATCTGATTTTTCAGAGATGCTAATCTTTTATAACTTTCTCTTAGAATGAAAGGAAGAGGTTTATGGGTCTTCTGAAAACTAGGCCCAGAAAATGTTATGTTGGCCACTCAAACCCCATGTTCCCTCTGAGCACACGGGTTCTGTTTTCCTTTCATCCCTGCAGCGCAGCCACAACAGAGGCTCCAACATCAAAACCAAACATTGTGTAGTTTTCAGTGTGAGGTGATTTTGCCCCCTGTTGTCTGGTCATCCTCAGAGCCGATTCCTTCTCTGCTTAGAGAGCTTTGCCTCTTAAAAACCTAAAATCACTGGCAAACATGGGCTGGCACTGTCCGTTCAAAAACACACACCCAAAAGGTGGCAGTTGAAGATTTGACCTTGAAGCTTTTTGTTCTGATTGTGCATTATCTGGTTCATAATGACCAAGGCTCATAGAATAAAACAATTTATGGTCGAATATATTGTCTAAATGATTTCCTACCTCCCCACCCCATATTGAAACATTGGTGTGTGCAGGTGTTGCTCCAGTTTGAGCTAATTCCAAACACAAACTGTGATTTGATTACAACTGTGTCAGTTCAAGCTGCTTATGAATGATTTTTGTGCCAGTGTCTGTAATTTACTGAACCAAACAAAGCTGAAAATATAAGATGTACGTGGAATGTTTGGTATAAATGAAGAAAATTCACAGCTTTTTCTAAATTGCTGAGTGTTACGTGTGTGCTGGACTGGAAGCAAACTGAGATTGGCATCTGGTTTGGTTCTGTCACAACGTTCACTTGGGGTTTGGACACTTCTGCAGTGGTATTGCTGACTCTCATTTTGGTTTTTTCCATCTAAATAAAAGCTTACTTTTTGCAGCAGGGCTATAGAAAAAGATAAAGAATTCACCTAAGTCAGGCGAACAGCACTGGGCAAATGCAGATCCTTGCTAGCATCACATAACCAATTTCTGGATGGCATTTATAACAGTAGTTGCCTTTCAAAGATTAATTTCCTTAAATCTATCTCAAATTAAAATCAGATCGAGCTGGAAAGCGAGCTCGTGATGAAAGGCGTGCTGTAAGGCTAGTCATATGTGATTTCATTTTGCAGCTGCTTTTGCTTTTGACCATACACCAAAAGTTGTCCTGTGTGAAACCACTGAGGAGCTTTTCTGCAGTATTTCATAAGTGACATTTCAGTTTAACTTCTTAAAAAAAAAGCCAAAAAACAAAAAGCAAACCAACAAAAAACCCCCGAACCTCTCATATGATGTTGATAAATTTCTAGTAGAGCTCCTTTTACATTAACTCTCAGTTAGTGGTCACTGCTAACATGGAGAGAGGTGAGTGAAGACCTCTGATGGTACTGGAAGACTTTCGAAAGGGGAATTTACAGTATTTTTCCATTGCTTCTGAAACAGCCTTCACCATTAATAAGACTAAATTAATTTTTTTCTTTCTTTTTTGCATCTGTTTCGTTGGCTTATGTTGTGTCTGGAGTGGACTTTAATAAAGCAAACAACTTACATCTTGCTCAGTGTTTCACCAGCTGCCATCGCTCCATAACGCTGCTTATCAGAGCCTCCTGCTTTCATTTCCTTGGTGGTGCCTTTCTGCTTCAGAGGTTTCCATCTGCCTGTGTCTCTCTCCTGGCAATCTTGCTGTTGACAGGACTGTGTGAAATTGCTGGAAGAAGTAACAAATGATACAATTGAGATCAGAATTAACAGGCACCTTGAAAGAGAGGTTTGAAATGGCGAATGGGAAGTTGCTGCCTGTTCTCAGCCAAGCAGCAGCACTGGGTAGTGTTAGAGCTAGAAAAGGGGATCTGGGGCTGCTGATATCTCAGGGTTTAGCTCTCCTGAAAGAGGGCTGAGTAGGTGTGCTAGCCTTGTTTGAGCTGGAATGATACCATAGCACTTGTTCACGAATCTTATGTTTTGCCTTTTCCCCTAACTGAAAAATACACCGATTTTAAAGGTGTGCTTTAAAGGTTTTAAACTAGAGCAGGGTAGACTTAGATTGGACATTAGGAAGAAGTTCCTTACTCTGAGGGTGCTGAGACACTGGAATAGGCCCAGAGAAGCTGTGGATGCTCCATCCCTGGAAGTGTTCCAGACCAGGCTGGATGGGGCTCTGAGCAACCTGCTCTAGTGGGAGGTGTCCCTGCTCATGGCAGGGGGGGTTGGAACTGGGTGATCTTTAAGGTCCCTTCTAACTCAAGCCATTCTACGATTCAATGAAGCCTGACTATTAGCTTACTCCCAAAGCAGGCTGAGGGACACAAAGATCATTTACAGCAAATTCACTCCTGTGCTCATTGCACTACATTTAACCTGGACTGTGTAGAACAGCAAGTTCCCTGTTTTTCAGCTCTTGCTGCAGTGTTTCCATCTTTCAGTGATGGAAAAAAGAGTATTTGCTGTCACTCCAGGAAAATGCACGAGCCTTTTCTGCCTCGTGTACCATGAGGAAAGGTCTGATAAAGGGCATTTGCAGTTGATGAAGAATGAGGTGGAAAAAATGAGCCAGAGTTCCAAATGTCAGGCAGAGTTAATGTGCTGGAAATTTGAGAGAACTAAATCTGATTTTAGACACCAGATAAATTTGGTTCCCCATTAGGATGCTCTCCTTGTGACTTTGGAAATTTGAGGGTGTTGAGGGTCTAATGGAACTTTCAAGAACATTGAAGTTCATTGAAGTTTGTCTTGTGCAAAATCCTGCTTGGAAAGGTAAAAAAAAGCAAGTAGCTTTATGTCAGGTGTAGTGAAGAGAAGCTGACAGGCTGGGGAGTGCTGCTTCCCCACGTGCTATGGGGTCTTTTTATTTTCTTTTTTTTTTTTTTCCTTTTCTGTAAGCACTAATGCTTTGCAGTTAAGTTTTTTGCTTTCATTTGGAGCTTCTCTTTTCATGCGTGTCTGATCTTCATACCTTGGGTTGAGTTGGTTCATCCCCTCTACTGTTCAGTTGAGCAGCTCCAGCTGCACCAGTCTCATCGTGGATGAGCAGCTGAAAAGCAGAAGCCCTCCAGCATCAGCCAGGGATAGCGACTGCCATGGTGCAGAGGAGTGCTAGAAACAAGCTTTCCTTTGTTCAGGTGACAGGATGGTGGCACAGAGCTTTGTAATTAATGGGAGAAAGGTAGTTACTATAAAGCAGTGCTTAAGCTGTCCTGGGGAATAGGAATTGGCTTCATCCAAATACTCCTGAAGAAATTCGGACAGTAATTAAGAACCTGCCTGTTACGGTTACATGTTTTGAAACACAGATGTCTGGATCTTCTGAAATGAGGCATCTCCTGGATTTCAATTGATAAGTAACTATTTAAAATTACTTTAACAGCAACTAAACTCTTTTTTTTTTACGTTTAGTACTGTCTTATTGTTTTGAGGTGTATAATATAAGGAGCAGATGATTTTTCCAAAATGTGTTCTTTATTTCCTTTGACCTGACTCAATTATTTTTGTTCCCCAGACAAATGAGGCGAGCTCCGAGTCGATAACTTCTTCCCCTAAAAGGGACACCATGAGCAACTTCCTGCCAGACAGCAGCTGTTATGAGTTGCTCACCATCATAGGTAACGCTTCTGGGGAGGATCAGAAGCCTACTTTGCAAAGAAAATAGCTTCTGCAAATTTGTTGGCCTTTTTGTAATCGATTGCTTATTTTTGACATTAGGTGCCTGTCCTCTTTGATTTTTAAACTCACTTTAATAAAAAAAGAGACACCAGTCCTAAAGGTTTTCAGCTGAAAGGGGAGTGTGGTGGGCTAAAGATACCGAGTGTGAAGTACAAAGTCAGCAGAAGCAGCCTGACACCCGCCCCCATCCTTGCTGGGGCTGTGGCCTAATCACTTTATTTCTACCTTGGTTCTGAACATAAAGACAGGATAGTATTACTGGTGAGGAGGATTTCTCTCGATGGGATGCATGCCAAGGAAGGTGGTATCTGATGGAATGATTCCTCTTTTTCACAAGGCCAAAAATAGTTTCAGTAAATGAGTGTAAAGATGATTCAAGGGTCAAGGACTGGAGGAATCCTCCAGAAGTCTGTGGTTCCAGAAGTACTGCTGGAACTTGAATGCCTTTTCTTTCAGGCAGAGGCTTTGAAGACTTGATGGTTGTGAACCTGGCAAGGTATAAACCTACAGGAGAGTATGTTACAGTCAGAAGAGTGAACTTGGAGGCCTGCACCAATGAAATGGTCACGTTCTTGCAGGTAACACAAATCCACTAATACCATAATGCAAGTTTAGGAGTGGACAGACAGCAAGAGCAGTGCTCATCGATACTGATTATTTATAGTTCAGTGTATTTACTACATTGAATCAAAATATCTTCTGTTTTAGGGGGAACTTCATGTTTCCAAGCTCTTCAACCACCCTAACATCGTGCCATACAAAGCAACTTTCGTAGCTGACAACGAGCTGTGGGTAGTGACATCTTTCATGGCCTACGGTAGGTGGAGAGGGGGTACCTCTGTCTGACAACCAGGCTCTGAAATGAGATTTAAGAGGAGAAGTATCCTTGGTTTTTCCTGACCAATTAAGAGGCGTTTTGTTTCTTTTTAGGTTCTGCAAAAGATTTAATCTGTACTCATTTTATGGATGGGATGAGTGAACTGGCTATTGCCTATATCCTCCAAGGCGTATTGAAAGCACTTGACTACATCCACCATATGGGCTATGTACATAGGTAGGACAAAAAAAAAAAGAAAAGGTGATGAGTTTTCCTTCTGTGGGAAGTTCTAAGAAAGATGGATCATAATTGGAGCTGCAGCTCACATTGACAGGCTGACTTGTTCAGGCACTACTGATAGTCTCCAGATTGAGACGGACACAGGTAGTGGTGGGAATTTGCCCTGTTACTGTTGAAGGTCCTGGCTTCATAACCTTTAGTCCTGTGTTCCCCCTTGCCAGAGAAACATTCTGTGGGAACCTGGGTGAATAGAGCCCTGATGGTGTTTTAAAAGTGGTTTTGTCCAGCATTCAGGATGGTCCTTGGGAGTCTCAGCCCTGGGCATTGAGCTGCGCTACAGAGCAGGCTTTTGTCCTTGCTGTAGCTCCTCTCCTGAGTTTCTGTTTTGTACTGCAGCTTCTCATAATCTCTTATTAAATCATTGTCTCCACCCCTTGGCATATTTTTCCTTTTCTCTGATAAACCTTCTGTTGCAAGAGTGAATTTCAGATGCTGAAGTTCTAGGTTCTTTTATTGTATGTACTTGATGATCTTGAAGGTCTCTTCTGACGAGAACAATTCTATGAAATCCAGCTTATCTATGCCTGCCTTAAATCCTTTGCAGACTCCTTTCTGCACTTAAGTCTCTCTGGGGATGCTGTTGATGTTTTACTGATGTTTTACTTTCTGTTTTGTTTGGGTTTTTCTCAGGAGTGTTAAAGCCAGCCACATCCTGATCTCTGTCGACGGGAAGGTGTACCTCTCTGGCCTGAGAAGTAACCTAAGCATGATCAACCACGGGCAGCGACTCAAAGTTGTTCATGACTTTCCCAAATACAGCATCAAAGTCTTGCCTTGGCTCAGTCCCGAAGTCTTGCAGCAGGTGTGTTGTAACAAAACCTGCTAGTTTTTAGTGACACGGGTAGTTTTCTGCGTTCTTGTGGCATGGTTGGGGGTGTAGTGAGGGCCACGACAAAAGCCACGGGGGTACCTTTCTTGTGATGAGCTCTGTTCTTTTTTTTCCTATCCTTTTTACCTTCAAAGCAGTGACCCCTAGCAAAGGGAAACTTGCATTCCTCTCAAAAGGGGCAATTGCTGGGAAGCCCACGTTACAGCATTGTCTGTTCTTTCCCTCCATAGGAAGGTGCGTGAATGCAAGGAAAAGGAAGGGGAGGGGCCAGAGGAGATGGATTTGGGGTGGGTGCAAGGGTAGAATTTGGTTTATTTGACCAAATTCTGGTGAGTGCCTCTACAGATTGTCACATTAGCGTTAGATGCCAGTTACCCCCAGGCAGATTCCATCCCTTCTGGCTAGCTGATGTCAGTTAAATAAATGTTGCCCTTAACTGTGTATTTTAACAAAGAAAAAAAATCCACCACCACAATTAACCCACCTCTGTGTGGGTTGTACTATTTCTGCTCTAATTATTTGGGTTTGCTGTTCTGCACATCCAGTTATGGGCATTGCCCACATTCCACAACATGCAAGTCCACAAGCCTATTTTTTTTCCCCCGTTTTCTTCTAGAATCTCCAGGGTTATGATGCAAAATCTGACATTTACAGCATAGGAATAACGGCCTGCGAGCTGGCGAACGGACACGTACCATTTAAAGACATGCCTTCTACTCAGGTGAGGCTTCAAAGCTGTGCCTTTCTCATCTTTCATCCTGGCACGTGGAGCTGCTTTTGCTGCAGCGGGATGTGAGGACAGAAGGGTGCCGTGCCCGCCTGAATTGCTTTTTCCCTAGAGCTGCAGTGCTTCTGTACTGAACCTCTGGTGTCAGAAGGGTCACGGCCAAATTCTGAGGACATTAGAAATCCACTGAGAACTCTTTAACTGTCTGGTCTTTGCATGTGTGATGTTGCTTATGTCCCTTCTCTTCCAGATGCTTTTGGAAAAGCTGAATGGGACCGTTCCCTGCCTGCTAGACACCACCACGATCCCTGCTGATGAGCTGACTATGAAAACCTCCCGCTCAAGTGCTAACTATGGGATGGGTGAGAGCATGGCCATCAGCAACGTGAGAGCGGCCAACGGAGAGCCGACCCTGCACCCTTACCTTCGCACCTTCTCCACCTACTTCCATAACTTCGTAGAGCAGTGCCTCCAGCGGAACCCAGATTTCAGGTAGAGCTGCACCCCACAGACCTGCGCTGTTCCAGGGCTGATTAAACCCTGAGAGCCAGCAAAGGTTGTTCAGGGTTTTCTTTTCCTGGAGCAGAGTGAGGGTGTGCTCTGTACACTGGGAAGAGCAGCCCAAGTGTATCAAACAAGAGCAGTGTTACCACTCTGAACAGTCTCTAGAGAAGTATTACTTTGCAGCCTTCTTTAGGGGGTAGAGTGGTGCTACTGTCAGGAAAAGAAATGGAACAACTTGAATTTCTGGTCCCTGTGAGACTGGTTAGCTTGTTTCCATCACTGCACACATCTGCTGTTCAGCCAGCAGAGAAAAACGAAGGGGAGTGATCTACAACTGTAGTTTCCTCTCTAGTGAGCATAACGTTGTCCTTAGCTGTGACAAACTTCTCCAGCCCACCACACTGTTCAGAAACTCTACCTTGGCCAAATATTGGGGTGTGCAAGTAGGTAACTTGGGCAGAAAAAGGTTGAGCTGCTTTGCATAAAACATCACATGAACATAAACAGTGCTACAGTGCTACTGGTTACAACAGGGGAGATGTGAGAGAGGCAGGAGTGACTCTGGTCTTTCTTTTATTCTACTACTTGACTTTGAAGGCTGACACATTTTCCTGTGTGCTTACTTTATTCTGCCTCCCTGCTACAGGCCAAGCGCAGGTGCTCTGCTTAATCATCCCTTTTTCAAGCAGGTAAGGAACTCATTTCATCTGCAGATAAAGAACAGGGGCTTTTCTGTAGTTGTTTTCTTGCTGAGTCACCAAACCTGAGGGTGGGAATGTCTACTTGTGGAATTTTCTGTGATCTGAAAGTATTCAGTTGGTTTGGTGACCCAATTGTAGTGCTGCTTCGTGAGCCTCACATTCTCCTGGGAGGTGAATGGGCTGTTCCCAAAGCATCTCTTCCTTAGGTTAATAGAGGGTGTAAATCTGCCTGTCCTGCATGCCAGGAGTTTTTCACCTGCAATTGAGTACTGGGATGAGACAGTCCTAACTTGGTCCTTACTGGGACCAACCCAAGGGGACTTGTGCAGCACTTAGAGCTGTGTGGCAGGTTGGTGAGCTCCAGCCCTGGCAGGGGAAGAGGCAGAGGCTCTCCTGCCTCTGAAATGATTTGTCTGGCTTGCTCTGAGCTGGTGCTGCCCTGAGGGGAGCACCAGGACCACAGCACCCAAGTGCTGCTGGAAAGGCTTCACACGAAGCACTCTCATGTTAGAAGGTGCAGTGCTCAAGTCCTGCACGTCTCTGGGTGCACAGGATGATGCTGTGCTTGTCTCCTGCCTATAAGCACAGGCTGTTCTCATCCATGGGGAAGCATTTCAGCATCTGAGTTCTCTCCTTTCTGTGCAGATCAAGCGCCGCGCTTCCGAAGCACTCCCTGAACTTCTGCGCCCCGTCACCCCAATCACCAATTTTGAAGGAACGCGGCCCCAGGACCCCAGTGGCATTTTTGGGCTGGTGTCAAACCTGGAGCAGCTGGATGTGGATGACTGGGAATTCTAGAAAAACAGGGACTGGTTCTGGAGGAGCTTTCTGGACATTGTAATTTATTGTTCCTGTTCATAAAAGGTGATGAATGTTACGTGTGGAAGAGTTTACAGGTCCTTGGGAAGGAATTTCAGCTGCCTTTTTACTGAAGGAGGAGCCTGGAAACAAAGGGACAAACCTGAGCTTGGAAGGGAACAACCCCGAGGAACTGTGGAGTATTCCAGATGGTGCAGTGCCCAGAGCCCCAGTTCTTGAAGCTGAGCACTGCTAGATCACTTGAATGGCTTGAGTGAGTTTGTTTAGTCTCTATTTATGTTTTTTCTAAAGATCACTGGCTTCCTCATATCACAGTTGAAGGCTGCACGTCCCTACCCTCTTGGGTTCTTTCTCTTCAAGGGTGCCTTAGAGCGGAGGGGAGGCCGGCAGCTCTTGGTTTGGGCATTCTCCTAGAGCTGGTCAGATTTACTGCTACAGCCTCGTCCCCGGTAAGTTTTGAGAGTGGGGAGAAAAAAGGAATTATGTTCTTAAATTTAGTCACTGCTTTGTGATGGAAAAGGGGAGAGGAAAGACAACCCGCTTCCGTTCCAGGCACACTCACAGCACTGTGCATTCCTCTGCAGCACTGGGTTCTTCCAGTTCTGGAGAGAGCTTTGGCAGGGACTCTTCTCACTTGATGCTGAGCACTCTGAGCTCCAGGTCAGGGCATTCCAGGCTCTCCTCCCATGGCTGCCTTGACCATCTGGGCTGTGTACCAGCTTTTTTATCCTCCCCACCCCCCCCAGCATGTCGAGTTGAGCCTCCCATTAGCTGGGCTGGTTTTACAGCATGTAACACTCACACCAGCTTGTCCTCGGTGACTTGTCCCAGCATGGAGGAAAAGTAACTTGACTTTCATGTTAAATCCTCTTGCTCCCAACTCCTCTTTGAACATCATGTACAGTATTGATCTTAAGCCTTCCACCACCATCACTGTCCTGCCTTCCCTGACTGAACAGCAGGGAAAAGCTTCTTGTGTGGCTCCCCTGGATCCACAGCTGTGACTCTGCCCTGCTGCTGTCACAGCTCTCCCCTGTTCCATGGTGTTTGGTTTTTGGAGGTGTATTTAAGACTTTTTAGTTTGACCCTTCTGAGGACCATGGGTGCTGGATGTCTTTCTACACTTTAACAAAGCACTGAGAATCCAGTCCTGTAGGTGTGGTTGATGGGAGTAGTGGTGCTGGCAACAGGTCCTTCTTGTGTTTATAAACTGTACTTGAACCCAGATCAAGTTTGTTACTCTAGTTTTTTGCCAAAACAAATAAAGTATTTCTGAAGTTGTGTTAAGAAAAAAAAAAAGTCTACTGTTGCTACAAGATGATGGAGTGGATCCCCACTGCTGACACAGGCTGGCTGTGCATGCTGATTCTTATTTAATAAGACCCCAACACTTCCCTTATTTAAAAGGCTGCTGCTTGTACCCCAGGAGCTGGCAAGGGCTGGGTGGCATTAGGAGATACCCAGGGGAGGGCAGTTTGCTGCTGTACAGCTGACCCCAGCAGCATCTGGTGCTGTTACAACTGCCTTTGTGTTTCAGAAGCTTGTTTACTTCAACTAAAGCAAGAAGCTGCAAACAACTGCTCTTGCTCTTTCCTGAAGGTTTCAGTAGTGTGCACTCATTCTCCCAGAGCTGGGGTGTTGGAAGGGCAGGTTACAAGTGACAGGCTCACTTCTGCTTCCTCTCCAGGATCAGGTTTGGGTCCTGATTTAGTTTTACTATAGGAAATTGAGATTAACAGGGAGCTACTGGACAGAGAGTCCAGTGGAGGCTGGGAAGATGCTGAGGGGCTGGAGCATCTCTGTGCTGGGGACAGGCTGAGAGCCCTGGGACTGTTCAGCTGGAGAAGAGCAGC
>WUAM01000227.1:627146-638373 GCA_024336885.1 Actenoides hombroni | reverse complement strand
GGGGGACTTTACACGGGGGGGTTAGGGCCAGGCAGGGAGAGCCCAAGGGCACGTCCAAGGTGTGGGGGAAAGCCCATCTGCACACAGAGAACGGGGGGGGAGAGGCTGGGCAGGAGCTAATTACCCCGGGGGGGGTAATTGCACCCACACCGCCAGCAGGGAGCAAAACGGAGGCAAAATCCTTGGGGCCAGGGAGGCTGCAGGGGTTTGGGGGCAGAAGAAGAAGAGAGGGGCTGGGGAAGGTTTGGGGTTCGAGGTTGGCTTCACACAAAGGAGCAAGCGGCTGGAAGACGGTTCGACGCCGAGAGCCAATCACCGCGGCAGGCTGGCGATAAAAGGGCTGGCGGGGCGGCCGTGGGAGCTCGCAGGAAACCGCTCCCGCTCCCACAGCCCCGGCCTTTGCAGCTGGGAGAAAGGGGAGCGAGAGCATCCAGCCATCGGGGACGGCTGGACAGACCCACCGCCCGCCAGACCCACCCGACGGGCCGCAGCCACCCCCCCGCTCGGCATCGCCGCTCGGAGCCCAGGCATATGGTGGGTCTCTGCTCGCGGAGAACAACGGGGCTGAGAAGGCGGCAGGCGGGCGGCTCGGCGGGAGACAATGATGGTCCCCGAGATGCTGGGAGCCGGCGCGAGACGATGATGGTCCCCGAGATGCTGGGAGCCAGGGGCTTCATCACCCGCCGATGGCAGCTCTGATGGGTGGGGGGAGAGCTGGGGGAGAAAGTGAGAGCGAGCGGTGGGGAGGGAGAGAGGCAGGCGCCCCGGGAGACAGGGATGGAGAGGAGGGAGGAATGCAAAGAGCCCCGGGAAGCAGCACCGCTGGCCGGGAGCCACCCAGCAGATTGGGGCTTCACACCCCCCCCGAGCAGCCCCCCGGGATTTGCTCCCACCCAGATGCGCCGGGAACTTTTGTTGCTTTGGGAGGGAGGCTCGGCCAAGGTGGTCGCGGGAAACAGATTTGGGGGGAGGGAGGGGAGGAAACACAAGGCGGGGTCTGTTCTTGGCCCTGGGTGGCCTCAGCGGGGTCAGGCGGGGGCAAGGAGATGCCGTCTGAGCTCCAGGAGCCCGTTGGGGAGCGATGCTGCTGAGGGTGGGGGGGAAGCACCCCGTGCCTCGGGGGGTGAGGGGCTTCCACCCAGCGTACCCTGGGGACGAGAGCGAGGGGAGGCCTGCGTTTGCTGGATCCACTGCGGTGGGCATCTTGGGGTGCAGTGTTTGGGGTGCCCGTGCTCCCCGTTTGGGCTGTAATCCCTCTTTGTTGTGAGCTGCAGCACATGCCAGAGGGGGGCTGGACAGATCCATTTTATTAAGCTGATGAGAAAGAGCAGAGATGGAAGAAAACCTGTTAGGTCCCTTACCCCCCTTCGTTAACGCCTGCTAATTCTCGGTGGCGTGTCTCCCACCGCCTCATCCAGCCCGGCCTTAGACCTTGCCAGCCACAGGTCTTTCATCACTTCCCCGGGGAGGCTGTTGCACGACTGTGAGATTTAATAAGGACACAAATACCCTGAGCTCTGACATAACCCTGAACAGCCAGGGATCTCCCAGGGCTTCACAAAGGAGAGCAGCTCTGTTTTCATTGGGGCGGGGGTGGGGTGGGGAAGGTAACACAAAAAATGCAATTATTTGTCTGTTGGCACCCAAAAATTATCAGCAGAGCTGGGAATCAAGTGCAGGTCTCCCCACGGTGCTGTAAGTACCATGTTTTGAGCCAGTCTGATCTGTCTAATCCCCTTGGATCACTTGAGACCAGCTAAGCTACCTTGTAGGTCATATTTTTGATCCATTTTTCTACTGATTTTTGTTCACGGGGTGGGCCTTGGTTTTGAAAGAATTCAGCAGCCTGGATCATGCCTTGGGAACCGGGCTTTGTCCACCGAAGACATCGTGTGAGGGCTCTCGCAGGGAAGACATCTGGTGCCCCAGCTGAGCTCTTGTGCGTTTAAGGCCAGGACTAGCACATCTGCAGGGTTATTAACAGAGATTACCAAATAATTGCAGGACAACCAATGAAGCCGAGTCCGAAATGGCCCCAGAGTTGGTGTCCTTTTCAAATGGGAGCCCTGCAAGAAGCAAAATCCCAGTTGCAAAGTGAGGGGCCATCAGAACCAGGCTCTTGGGCTTTGCAAGGTGACTGAATACATCTTATTTTTCACGCAGCGCAAAATTAGGTTCCTGACCTTTTTTGGTCAACAAAAATCCCATGAGACTTCTCATTAGGGAAGGGAGTTCCTCTTCTGGTTTCCTTCAGCGAGTCCATCTTGCAAGCCTACAGCTACCCTCTCCGGTCCTACGCGGCGATGGGGTTTTTCTTTCCCTTTTTGCCCATCCTCAGCCTTTGCAGGGTCGTTGTCCATGGCCAGGCAGCTGCCACGTTCCCCCAGAGGTGTCTGCCTTTCCCTGTCCCAGTGAGGTCATTTTGATCTGCCATCTGGGGGTGTCATGGAGCTTACCTAGCTGTTTGTGAAAGCTCTGGGATGGAAAACATTAAATCTGGGTGAAGGGATTATTGCAATCAATATTAAGCACACTTTAGCCATATTTCTGACTCCTGTGGCGTGCCCATAGCCCTCTCCATATGGCCAGTTCAAGGGTTTGCAGACACAAGGAGCCTCAGCAGCCTCTGAGGTGCTTCTCCAGGGCTTGCTTTTCACTGCTTCGCTGAAATCCTGTGGCCTTGCAGAGCACCAGATTCTGTCCTGAGCTGTGTGGCATCCTGGATCTGGAAAGGGAGGATGGAGGTGAAGGCTGAAAATACACAGGGCAGCTCAGAAAGAATGATCTTTTGAGATTTAACCTATGAATATGATTTTTGGTGGCATATTATTTTTTTTTGGACACAATTTGCATTTGGACAGCGGACACAGGAGGACACAGCAGCTCTTGCAGGGACCACGGAAAGTGGTTGCCTTGTGTTTTGGGGAACAGGACTTGTTCCTGCTCGTGCTGCGTCTGCAGATGGCCAAACAGCAGAAGCTCTCAGGAGGGGCTCTCAGAGATCAAGAGATGGGCTAACCCGCAGAAGAAATGCGATTCCAAAGTCTGGTGATTTCCAGGTGATGTTCCACGAGAGGAGATTAACCAACATCACATTTACAGGTTATGTTTGGGAAATGAGGAAATGACAGGCAACTACAGGGCCATTAATTGGAGTACCAGAAAAGGTGAGTTTCTAAAATAGGTTTTGGAAGAGTCATCAAAGACATGGTGTTGGGAAGCAGAATAAAATGTAGTGTGGTTTTGACATGGATCACATCAAGTTGGCTCAGCATCCTCCTTGGATAACTGACTTCTGAAACAACAGAGCCTCCTGAATCTGGATTTAAGGAAAGCACTTGACACAGTGCCCCAAGGAAATTATTATTTTAGGTGGAGACAGGAAAGAGGATAGGGAAGAGAGATCCAAGTGGAAAGAGGACACTTGGGTCCTTCCACAAAGAGAGGTCTGGGGACTGAACTTTTTAATAGTCTCTTTAGAAGTCAGGAGATCTACCCATGGTGAGACAAAACAGATCAGCAAACAGGAAGATCAGCCCAGACTTCTAGAAATGGCTGGACTTGTGCCAGGTCAGGCACTTGGGGAGCTGCAGCATGAAGCTGCTGTAGCCTGGAGGGACCTCAGCAAGTGGAGGGCACTGAAGAAGAACGAGCATGTAGGATTTCTGGCAGAGGAAAAGCACAGCAGGACAGATACTTCCAGGGGTGACAGAGAAGTATTTGTTCCAGAATGGATGAATCCCAGAAGCATCCCCCTGCCCCATCTGCCACCTCACTGAGAGACAGGGGCTGGGGACCAGCCCGGTCCCCCTTGGCACTGGTCCTTCAGGGGAGGCAAGCCAAGGCAGGGACAAAGGTGGGAGAGCAGAGCGGGTGGGCAGGGGCTTCCCTCGGGCTCCCTCCTCGCTTGTGCAGGTCCTCCATTGTTGCCGTGACAAAGGCAGCCCTGTTCCTCCCCACAACTATTCCTTGTCAGCATCCCTCAGCATTTCGGCTGCAGATTTCCTGCCCGCTGGCAGCTTTTCAAGAGGCAGCCCGGGCACAGAACGTGGATGGAAAGCAGATTAGTGGGGCAGGCTGGTGGAAGGTAGCTCCGTGCTGTGGGCTACAGGCAGGGACAGCTCCATATGATGGGGCTGCTCTCCAGAAACCTGAAGAATAGGGCAGTGATGTCCACAGAAGTGGCCTGACTGCTCCTCCCTGGAGTCCTCCATCCAGCATCAAGCCAGTAGGTACCTGCCCTGGGTCCCAAATACTGGTGAGGTCAAGTGGTTGGCTTGAAGCCACCCAAGGAGCCAAAGCTGAATTAAGGTCTTCCATGCCTAAAGCTGGAGCCATGACCACTGAACTCACTCCATCATCCCCCCGCCCAGACTAATCTTCCTCTTTCCACACCTGAGAAGCTAAAGCAGCACTGGGGATGCTGTGTCCCCTTCCCTGGCTGCGCTGTGTCCAGTTCTGGCACTGACCTGTTTGATGCCAACTCTGCACCACGCTTTGTTTTGTGGTGTGGTTTGGCCTTGAGGACCCAAGGCTGCAGAAAGAGAGGCCAGCTGGGCAGTGAACTGGGTGACTCCCAGGCTCAGGAGACAGGCTCCTCCAGCTCCTCTTCACCTCCTCCCCAGACAGACCTGCTGAGAGCCACCACGGGCTGAGCCGGGCCATGGAGCTGGCGGGTCAGTGGCTGTCCGCTGTGTGGGCTGCACTAATCCTGCGCGTGATCCTGGGGACATCAATTCCCACAGCAACAGCCTTAGGCCACAGTTTCCAGGGGGAGAGGCTTCACAGCCTCTCTGAGGTGTTGAGCCCCAGCCCGCACCTCACTGTGCTGCTGGGGACACTCTGTGTCCTCCTGGGATAGAGGAGGAAGGGGCCCAGATCCCCCACACTAGGGACACTCCGTGTCCCCCTGGGAAGGAGGAGGAAGGGGTCTGGATCCCCCATGCTGGGGACACTCTGTGTGTCCCCAGGATGGAGGAGGAAGGGGTCTGGATCCCCCACGCTGAGGACACTCTGTGTGTCCCCGGGATGGAGGAGGAAGGGGTCTGGATCCCCCACGCCATGCTTCGCCTTTCGGAAAGCCTCTGGCAGCGGTGAAGTGATCCCAGCAGTGCACGTACACTTTACAGGGCTGCTAATGGGAACCAGATGGCAGAAAGGGGCCTCTCACCCTCCGCAGTCACGCTGCTCTCCGCTGCCGGAAACCCATCGGCTTTCGGAGCGGCATCGGCCAGCGCTGGGGGCCCACTGGGAGCCGGCTGGCTCAGCAGCGAGGGCAGGGGAAGCGGCAAAAGGTCCCTGTGCCTGTCCCAGCTGAGGGAAATGGGATGCTCGGAGGCAGGGCCCCGTTGCAGGGATTGGGGAATTTTATCGAGGGGCCTCCCCAGATGGTTCCCTCTCCCTACATCTGCTCCCAGGGTTGGGCAGGAAGGTGAGAGGGGGTGGGAGAGGCTGCCTGGCAAAGGCTCTGCCACCCAGCAGCTTCTGGGATGGATGTTGCCTTCTCCACCCCAACCTGCTCCCCGTTGGGTGCTAGAAGACAGAGCTGCAGCACCTCTCCTGCTGCTCTCACATGGCAGCAGGTGCCCGGCTGCTCTGGATGCCAGGCAAGCATCAGTCCCAAGGTCCTGGGTTGAGCCCCAGCTTGTTGAGATAACCAAAGAAGCCCACAGAGCAGGACCAGCAGCTGCTGGCGATGAGCTGGGCAGGCAGAGCTGGCAGCTTGCACACCAAGAGCATTCTGCTGGCTCTAGTGCCACGTCTCTGGAGCACACCAAGACCCACCTCCCTCTGTGTCTGTCAAGCTGTGGCCACCAGTGCTGCCATCAGAAGCCACTCCATTTCCCTGGGCAGATGGCACAAGGCCAGATCTCTTGGAGAAAGTTTATTTTTTTTGTCCACACCAGCTATCAGATGCTCCCAGGAGGGGCAGGAAGGATGGAGGCTGTAAGAAAGGGCTTCTCACCTTGTCTTGAGCCAAATATGTGAAATTGCTGGCTGCGTGACCAGAGGAGGACAGTCCTCAGTCCTGCTTCTCCTGGATTGTGTAGATGGCTAAGTCTTAGGGAATAGAGGTCTGGAGAAGTCAGGTCTAGCAGTTATGGTGCCAGCCTCCACTGTGGAGACCTGAACTTGGCTTTCTTGCTTTTTGGGCTCAAATCTCACCCTGTGCAGACTAACACCTCTTGAAGAGCAGCTGAGAGCCTCCTAGAAACCCTCCTGTGGTTTCTAACTTGTTCTGTCTTCCTTATCACATCAGCACACCCTCCCCATTTGAGATTTCTACTCTTGCCTCCTGTCCTTCGGCAGGAAGGAGGTTTAGCAACTTCTACTCACGTGCCCGTAGGGCGGCTGTGCCGAGGGGACCTCTGGTTTGAAAGGAAGGCTGGGAGAGCCCGGGCGTGGGGCGGCCAGAAGGGTACGTGCACAGAGGGGCAGAGGGATGTGAAGAGGAAAGAGATGTGGAGGATGGGGCTGGATGGAGAACATCAAGCCATGGGGAAGGATAAGTGGGATGGCATTGGAGGGAACAGGGGTTGGGGACAAGAGGAGCAAAGGGACAAACAGTAGGTGAAAGGAGGCAGGGAGCGTGTGCTCGTGGGGAAGGGCAAGAAGGGGATGAAGGAGAGACTGGGGAAACTGAGGGAAAGAAGGGAGCGGGGGTGGGGGAGGAAAACAAACAGTGAGGGAAGAGGAAGGGAAGCTGGGGGTGGAGAGGCAGGGGGGGAGGTGTAAGGCGGGTGAGAAGGGGGCTGGCTGTGCATCTGCACGAGAGGTGTGTGTGGCGGAGGGGTGCCAGGTTTTCTGGGTCCCTCGGGTTCCTCAGGGTCTGTGCTGGGCTGTAGGTACCGTACAGACCCCGGCGACACGAGAGGGGCCGTCTGGCCCTGTCCCAGGGGTGGTGGGCCTGGGCCAGGAGGGCTGCTCCTTGGTTGCCTCTGCCCTGACACCCAGCACAGGCCTGGTACGGCAGCAGCTGCCCGTCAGCTGCCATCTGCCCCTCTCGGCGAGCAGGAAATAACAAGCAAACCGCAGAGGAGACGGGAAATGATTTAGGTAAAAACGGGGCCGTTCTGTCAGATGAGGCTGTGAAATGTTTGTGACAAGGGCCGTCCAGCCCCACGGGGCTGCTGGGAGCAGCCCGGCTCACCCACCACAGCTCAGGACCTGGTGTAAAGGTCCCTCAACTCAAAGCAGCCACTAATTTTGGGTGCTTTGCTGGACACAACCCGAGTCTGGTGTTGGCTGTTGGGACTTTTTAGGCAGCCAAAGAGCCCCCAAAACCCAGGGCGCGTTTGCAGATGTCACTGTGAGACTGGCATTGCGGAGATAGCCCCTGCCCTGAGCACATCTCCTGCCCTTGGCCTCTCTTAGGGCCTGCCCTGGCCCTTGGGCAGCAGGGAAGTTTCTGAGGTGACAATATGAGGGTGAGAGGTTTCAGTAGGAGAGGAGGGCAGGCCCAGACAGGAGCAGGGGGTGCTGGTTTGCCAGCCCCCAGCACATCCCCATCATCGCAGAGCTGCACGGCCTCCCCTCCACCCTCCTGTCCCCAGCTCTGCTCCTCCCTCAGCACCACTTGCTCAACCCCACATCTCTGTCTTGCACATGCAAAACAGGGCTCACCAGGCCTGACCTTTTATGGGCGTTTTGAAGGTAAAGCGAAATGGGGAAAAACCCCTGAGGATCTGTCCGTGCCTTTTCAACTGATTTTGACCAAAGGGGGTGATTTGCAACGTTGTGCTGCATTAAAACTGGCCCAAGACCTATCCAACTCATCCTCCCGGGCACTCGGCACATCGCGCAGAGGCCACAGCTTATGGGTCTCAGCCTAAAGGCAACATGGGCTCCCTAGAGAAGATAAAATCCCCATCGCTCGCTGTGCTGAGCTGTGACCAGCTCGGCTCAGCAAGGCTTTTCTAGGCTAAAATTAGACTAAAATCACCAGCCCTTTAGTGGCTATGTTAGTGAAACACTGGGTGCTGGTTTCACAGCCTCGGCTGGACAGCGGCTCTGGCTGGGGGTCGTAGCCTTGCTGTGCTGGTGGCTTGGCCATTGCCTGGCAACTGCCTTCCACACGTGGGCTTGGAGCAGAAGCCTTCACATCACCTTCTGCTCAAGTTTCCAGCAGCCCTTTCCCATCCTAGCCCTGTATCTTAGTATGGCACTAGAGGACTAGAGCAACTCAGCTCTAGCTGAGTGCCCCAGATCACCTGCCAGCTTTCTCCAGCTGAGCAGGTTCCCAGCTTGGCATCTCCTGTCCACCAGTCCAGTCTGGTGTGCTTAAATCTGCAGGATCCCTCAAGAAAGCCCTAGATCAGAGAGGCCACTCTGACCCCATGAAGGAAGCTTTGAGCATTTCACAGTCACACTACTGGGTTTGGGGTGATGAAACCAGCCATGGTCCTGTTGACATTTCCTTTCCAGGTGTTGCAAGAAGAGGTCTGTCTCAGACACCTCCCCAGGGAACATCGGCTCACACGCTTCAAACTCAGGATTAGACAGACGGAGGAGGGGAAGGAACCATGTTCCAGGCCACGGGACCCGCCAGCCCCCCCCCAACTCATGTATGCAGTGGTTTGTATGGGGATGTCAAGCGGGTTTTGGTTCTCAGGGATGGAGGGTTGCGTACAGAAGCTGCATTCTGGACCTGACATTTCAGGGTGATCAAAGGCTCGGTCACTGCTACTCAGACAACAAAACCGGGGCCAGGAATGTTCCAGCAGAAGGTGCTGTTTGCTGAGCACATTGCAACACCAGTGTCCAGGCTCTGGGCTGCCCGGAGCCGCTCACCCCGCTCTCGTCTCGAGTTGCTGTCTGTTTGTTTGTGTTTCCATGGCTTTCCGCAATCACAATCGGGAGCATGCGAGCCGCTTCGGGTTGGAGTGATTTGGGATGGAAAAACATAAAGGCTCAAGAACATCTCCTGCTGGGACAGGATATGGCCCTTCCCCGAGGGAGGATATATCAGATATGAAATAGATACTGTTCCTGATCGGAGCCAGGAGGCTGCTGAGAAGTGATGAGCAACGGTGGATTGCCCGTAGCCTTGGGAACGGATGTATTCCAGCTCCAAAGAGGCTGCGTATTCCTTAGCGCTGGTCAGCTGAGCCTGGAAACAGAACATTAAATCCTAACCCCAGGAGAGCACCTGCCCTTGTTTTACTGGTGCCAAGGGATGCAACTGGTTTTACACGGCCTGAGCCTCCTCACTGCCCGTGTCCCTCTGTTGACTTTGGCTTCTTCTTCCAGCCTTGTGGGAGTGAGAGGAAAATCATGGCCCTGACCTCAGTCACTGAGAGCAGCTGGGAAACGTCTGAAGAGGCAGCTCAGCGAAGTGAGAGTTTCCTGTGCGTGTCTTAGAATAACTGTTTCCAAAAATACAAAGGAACGATGGGGAAGGACAAAGCACGAGGAACTGGGATGGAAGAACAACCAGGGGGAGAAGGGGCAGTGCTGGCCAAACAGAGCCAAACCAGCAGCGAGAGGAAGGCAAGGAGGCAGAGTGGTGACGTTCTGGGGTCACACTGCCCCAACCTGGGAAACAGGCAACGCAGAGGGTGAGCTGGTCAGCTGTGAAGTGGTTCTGGCTGGTCCACCTTGCTAGAATTGTGTTTAGCACTTTGATCCTGACTGTTGGAAAGCAGAAAGGAGCATTTTCAGCAGTGCAGACTCAGGCTAAAGTATGTGCAGGTATCTGACTGGGACCCGGTGGGTGCCTGAGCAAACAGTCATCTTGGGGAGGGTGCAGGACTGTGGGGCGAGCGAGGAGGAAGAGCGGGAGATGAGTTGTTGCAGCTGCAGCTGTCAGAGCGTGCAAAGACCCCGCGCCAAGACCCTGCGGACGCTGCTAGAGCACCTCAGTGTTTGAATCATTCTGCCCCTGCAGCTCCAGGGTCCGAGGAGACTCCACCCCAGCCAAGCTGCAGAACACCATGGAGAAAATCTTCAACCGCAGAGCATGTCTTCAGCTGACCCTCCACAGACACACACACAGAGCCCGCAGGCACTCAGGAGCCTTTTCGATCTCGCCTATGGCGCAGGCGTTTCCTGTGCGGAGCAGCAGCACCACAGCCCCAGGAACTCCGAAACCAAACATCCGCTGAGGAGGAACCAGCACAGCGTGCTCCGTGAGAGCCGGGGCACCGCAGTTCTGCTCCGGGGGAGCTGGCAGCCTACCACCCCCCTCTGACTGCAGGCAGAGCCCGCTCCCGCAGCACTGCCAGAGCCCTGCGCACCTCCAGCAAGAGAAGGGTTCCTTGGCACTCTCCAAGCCCGTGAGGCAAAGAATTGTTGGCCAGAAGGAGCATCAGCAGCGTCTGACACCAAAGCAGAGCTGCTCTAGTCGATGCATAAACCGGCAGGTGACACGTGCTGGTGCAGGTCACAGGGGGCTTTTCCCGGGGGCTTGTGCTGCAGCAGCTCAGCAAAGATTTGTCCCCCAAAACTGTGCCCTGGGGATGTGGACTTCAGGCTCCTTCACTTTGCCTTCTTATTCCTGAGGAGTAGTGCTGGGGCTGTGGGTCACCTGCACTGTGACATCTCCTGAATCTGTGCTTAGATGCTACCACCACAAAATTGCTCAGCTACACCTTGGCCATGGAAGAAACAAAGCTGTGCTGTGCTCCTGTGTCTGAGATAGAGGACGAGAGCTCGCTGCTCTGTCCCCATGGCCCCCGGCAAGTCCCACAGCCTCCCGGTGCCCAGCTCCTCCTCTGCACTATGTGCATGTTTTTTCCTCTTTTTCTATTGTCCTCTCTTCAGAAAAAGCACCACAGCACAGGAAGCAACTCACACACAAGGACCCGGTGAAGGTCATGGCCTCTGGGCACCTGAGTTGAGATGGTCACCACATGCTGGTGACAGCCAGGCAGAGGCTGCTGGCGTGTGCCAAGGTCCCGCAGCTCAGCTGCCTGTACCGATCCTCTGAAGCACAACTCAGTGCTGAGCTTGTCAGTCCAGGCTCTCATTCTGATTTCTCTTCTCCTTCCCTTCTTAGGAGGCAAAGAACAACTCAGGAGGCAGCACAGTGCAGCGCTCCAAGGTACCTGCAATTTTACCGCATCCTACTGGTTCATGGCAAGGGGGGAATCAGAGTGGTGGGGGTTGGAAGGGGCCTCTGGAGATCACCTGGTGCCACCCCCCTGCCCCACCAGGGTCACCCAGAGCAGGGGACCCAGGATCCCATTGTCCAGGCAGGTTTGGAATCTCTCCAGAGAAGGAGACTCCA
>WUAM01000227.1:577898-622398 GCA_024336885.1 Actenoides hombroni | reverse complement strand
ACCATTCCATGATTCTATGAAGGGCTTTTTGAAGAGCAGGTCTGTCAGCTCTTGGGGGTGGGAACGCCTGGGGATTTACAGGGACTGCACAGAAACTGAGACCCTGGCAAGGCTCCAAGGGAGTTTCAGCCTCACCAAGAGCTTCAAGTGTCCCCATCACGCAGGCGCTGCCGCCTCCTCCTCACGGCAAGGCGCAGGCGGCCGATGTGCAGCGCAGCCAAAGCCGCTTCCTGCGCAGCCCTGCAGCCTTTGTTGTCACAAACCAGGAACCCAGCGGTCGCTGCTCTGCAGCGAGGGTCTTGTGATGCCGGTGGGGTTGCGGCCCCTTCCTTCCTAAGGTCGGCTTAGAAAATGAAAGCAGGCTCCTGGGTTTCGCTTCCTGTTTCTCGCTGGCCTCCTCCCCTCACCTCGACAGGCTGCTGCTCTTGCATGCAGAGCAGGGCAATCGGACACTAAGCTGTTTTAAGTACATATATTTGGGATAGAAGAAAGAGAAAAAAAAAAATCCCAGCTTTTAAATGCTGGGCTTTCAGTTAAAAAGGCAACATTAAGCAAGAACAATGATGTTCCGTTTCTCTCCTTCCCTCTCAAAACCTGAGATGTGGGATTTTGTCTAAAGACAGCAGACCTGACCGATCTACCTCCCCCCTTCTCACAGGGCACAGCAAACTCTTGTTGATGGAGCAGAAACAGAGGGAGCACGTGCAGGCACTAGAGGTGGGAGATCTCCAGCCTGCTCTATGACCGATTCCTGATTTTGAGAGCAAGAACCAACACCAGGGTTGTATAACCAAACCAGGCTGCAGCAACCTGACCTGGGCAGCACAGTTCTAGGGGAAGGAGAGAATCTGATGAGCACCAGATTCAGGTGGGGGAGAGATGTTTGAGACAGCCCCGTTTTCCAGCAGCAAACAGCAAACTCCTGCTTCCTCGATGGGCATGCCAGGCTCTGCACGCTGGGAAACCCTTGTGATAACACACGGGGGAAGATGTTTTAAATGCTTTGAGCTTATCTTATCTGCCTGATACATTTCAAAGGTGCAACTGCACAACTGGCAGTGCACGCTTTCCCAGGGTGCACCAGAAGCAGCAGCTCTACAAGAACCTCAGCTTCAAATGTCTCCAGCTGTGAGGTTTCTGTAAAACAGATTTTAAAAAAAAAAAAAAATAATAATGCCCCAAACATTGTTTCTTTGTCCCTAAAGTTTAGCTAAAATCCAGCTGATGTTATGATGAGAGCTAGGCTGGGACCCTCCTTTCAGCAGCACCTACACCTTTTGGGCAAATTTTTTTGCCTTTTGGGTAAGAATCCCATTTCTGAGCAGACACTGTGACTTCTTACTGCAACACCCCTGCTACAAATCTCCCTCTTGAAGCATACGGGCTCTTTGCTCCTTCCAGCTGCCAGCAGCCTCCCCTGACCAGTCTGAACCAGCAGTCTGTGTGTACAGTTACTGGGATTCAGGATGTCCAGACCCACAGCTCGGGTGTGATTTAGTAAGGTAAACACCCATGAGGAGGAGCAAGACCCGAGGTTCTCAGCATATCCAGCTGCCAAACACAGCAGCAGAGTGGCCAGGAGCCAGCCAGTGCCGCTGCAGCGTGGGGGCCGCATCCTGCGCTGCCCCTGCTGAGGCTGAGCAGCACCCAAGGCCAGCTGGGGACAAAGGTGCTTCAGAGCCAGACGGAGCCAGAAGCTGCCCAGGCAGCTGGGTTCAGAGAGGAACCTGCAGCAGCTGGGAAGCAAAGGAAGAGCTACTGCCTGCAACCTACGCGAGGGTGCTGCACCGAATGCCTTCAAAGTTGCTTTCAAGTCACGACCTGGTCCCTGTTGGGGCTTCTTTCTGCTGCTTTTACACAGGAAAAACATCCCTGGCAGAGGAGCCAGAGAAGCAGCAGGAGTTGCAGCCACAGCAGATCATGCCACAGCTCTTGGGCTCTGAGGTGCTGCAGCCTGAGCTCGCAGCTTTGAGAGCAGCCCAAGGGCTGCTCCAGGGTGTACAGACCATTGCTGCAGCACTTCAACCAGCCCTTAATCCGAGGCCCAAAAATGGCACACTACCACCAGCACTTCCGCTCCTCCAGAGCGCGGATCTGCTCTTGCCACCGAAGCAACGATGCGACTGATGAGCAACAACCAACCTGTATTTGTGTCACACCCCCCACAACTTCCTTCTGCATTTCCATGCAAGCACGAGGCCTCCGTTCCCAGCCTGCCCTGTAGCTCAAGAAAGGACATTTGCCAGAGCCTAAAAATTCAAGCCAATGGATTCACATACTAAAAACTGTTACAGGGAATAATAAAAACATAATAAAAACTGTTATAGGGAAAAAAACAAAGAGCAAACAGTAAGAATCCATATACACTCATACCATCCAGATGTCCAGTTCTGGATGAGACACAGAGCACCGGGCAGAGATCGACAACAGAAGAAGTGAACAGTGCCAGCATTTCCTGGATATAATGCAACATACCCACACCCAAGCAATATTAAATCCAGAAGACACTGTTCCTAGTGTAGGCTTTACTATCCTAAGAGAAAGAGCCACGCATGGGAGTGTAACACAACCAACCTCTTCGGAGATTTTAAATGGTTTTGTGCTGCAGAACTGGATTTAGGGGAGAAACAGACCTTCAGTCACCTTTCCCCGAGCCACACTATGCACAGAACACAAATTAGCAGGAAGAAAGAAAGGCAGTAGAAGATTTCTAGCTGCTTTTCTTTTGTGTTGCTCAGGGTTTCGTGGCTGATCATTTCTACCTTCAACCCAAGTCTCCAGAGACTTCCCTCTCCCAGCCCCTGCTCCACCACCACCTAGGGACAGGCACGGTGAAGATTCACATGAGGACACACACTCCGTGTTTATGGGAAGCAGGATTACTCTAGAGCTACTTCCTTTTGAGAGGGGTGAGTAGGGGAATCCAGGAGAAAACATGTCATTGCACAAGCCTAAAATGTGAATCTCACGTTCGTAAAGCAAACGTAACCACTGAGCGTGCCGAGCGGAAAGGAGGATGAAGGCATCAGCTTTGGGAAGGACCTCCTCAGGTGAAGGTAGCTGAGAGTTTCTAAGTTTCTCCTACAGCAAAGGCAGGATTTTCAGGTTCTAATGCACACAGGGAGGGTGTCAGGAAGCAGCAGGAGGTGGTTATTTCTGCTTCCACATGACATTTTTGTTCTGGGATAGCTTCACTTGTCTGGTTCTCATCTGTTCTGGAACAGCACCCCAGTGCCACGCATGGACTCATTTCATGTGCAGCAGTTTCTGTTGCATCAGCTCATTAACCCACGTAATCTGATTTGTTCGCATTCGACACTGACAGATACTTCAGTATTTCACTGACATAGCAACTGGGAACAGGCGCAGAGAGGCAGGGCTGTGGTCAGGGCCTGGGCAGGCCAGCATCTCAAGGGACCACGGTGGCATTCAAACCACTGCTAAGTGACTGTGACACCAAAGACTGGGAGCTGCACAAACAGAGCGAGCGGTACCAGGAAAAAATGAGCATTTCTGCAAGTAGTGTAGATGAATTTTATGGGAGCACTATTCCTGTCCTTTCCTAAGATAGTATGCTGGAAAAAAATTAAAGCCTGAAAGTATTTGGAAATGTGGTTACCCACTCCCTTGCCCTGTGCTGGGAGGACAGCGAAGCTTATCCCGTCCCAGATCCCCAGTACACTCAACCCAAGACGACTCAGTTTCCTCCACTTTAATGGGAGGCTTTCGTTCTGGAAGGGAGCTCGTGCTATCTCACATTTGTCTCAAGTCCAGAGGCTCTACTTCTCCAAATTTCAGCTTTTTAAAGTGACAACAGATTCAAAGGAGAAACAGTTCAGGAACCTGTAACTGTTTCCAGGTGTTTAGAATAAATATATTTTCACAAGTGAGAGCTGGATTTCCCCAACAACAAGCTGGTCAGCTGTATTCCCTAGAGAGTTCCCAACAAACCACAGCACCCATCAGACTTTATCACACTAACCACCTCCTCCTGGTCCCGTTCCCCACCCAATACCCACCTCCCCTGCGAGGCACTGATGAATCAAGAACATTCCCAGGCTGAGACCTGGAGTAAAGAACTCACCACCACAGCAAAATCCAAATGCAAACCTCAGCTCCTGCTCTCCATCAGTACAACCTCCACATGAAGAGCCAACAAACATGGCCAGCTCCTGTCCTGCAAGGGGAAATGGAGATGCTGCTGTTTTCAGGCTAACAAGAGGGACGGAGCCCTTTCACTGCTCTCTTTGAAGAGAGCGAATGGATGAACGTGACCTTCCTCAGAGGCAGCCTGTGGAGGACACACGCTTACCTAGTCCCAGAAGCAACGCTTCACAAGTAGGACACTTCTCCATCTGTCCCAAAGAATAAATTCCTGAAAGGAAAAATTTCCTCCTTCAGTTAAGGTCCTTGGTTAGAAGAAAAACCAGTTAATTGTCTTTCTTACTTGTCCTGAGGCACCACTGACACAGGAAGTAAGAGACACTGTATTGCAAGAACAACCAAAAAAGGCTTTCATATAAATGATAATTTTATTGTAAATAAAACGATACATTGGCCTGGCTTTGCACTGCAAGCCCCCGGTCGGTATATATAGACTACTGGTTCAAGGTCTTCTGCACAATCCAGGTTAAAGCAATTTCTCCCTGCTCTGCACAGTCTGTGTCAGACAGGTACTGACAGATATTAAAAGTCCTCCTCCTTGTTTCCGAGCCACCCCACATCCACCTCTTCTAACTGGGAAACTCAGCTGCTCAGTGAGATTTGCTCCTAAACCAAGGTCAGGGTTTAAGTTCTGAAGCCCAAATATCATTAAACCACAGAGGACATGTATTTTTCTTTTTTTTTTTCTGAAAATTAAAGACAAACCAAATACTCCCAGATCCAAGGGTAGGTACCAAGGACTGTATATATTCAAATATATAAAACCTTTCCATCCAGCAGCGATTAAGCTAAGCACCAATCACTGGAATCTTCAGCCCTCCCTGTACAGCTCTAAGTATCTGGCCTTTGCCTACCA
This sequence comes from Actenoides hombroni, assembly GCA_024336885.1. Lineage (NCBI taxonomy): Eukaryota > Metazoa > Chordata > Aves > Coraciiformes > Alcedinidae > Actenoides > Actenoides hombroni. The sequence goes on along the minus strand of WUAM01000227.1, from coordinate 617,378 downwards.
GGGAAGTGTGAGCAGCAGGGACGGATCTATCTGCTGAGGTTTCACAAGTTATCCTGCCTCTCTGGGCAGCTGGAAATACCCTGTGTCACCTAAGCAGGTACCGATGTCCCTCTCGGTCAGTTTGTTCTGGTAATTAATGGCAAGAGGAACTGCTTGGAGCATCTTCAAGTCCTTTGGAATATTACTCCAAAAATATGAATACAAAAAAATAAATCAAAAAAAATCCAAATTGCTGCAACCTTCCACCAGTAGGCAAAGATCAGATTTACTGGAGAAAAGCAAATAACCTGGAATGCACTGAATCGTCACACTGAGACCAAAATGCCAATGGTTTGTTTCCTAACAAGCTCAAGCAAAGACAAATCCCCCCCTCTCCCAAGTTCCTCTCTGATGGGACTCTCAGAAATTTTCCTGTTCATTTCAACTGTTGCAGGATAATGAGACCCCTAAAAGATTATTTTTCTTCCAAGAAAAGATTCTCCATTTCTGCAGCACCTTCCACCAAGGACCCAATGCTCAATATTCCCTGTATATCCCTCCTTGGAAGGAACAGCAGAAAACATAACATGACATTTGGAATGGCCACAAAGACTTATTGTCAGCTGGCACTCCTCCTCCACTCTCCCCTAAATGAGTTTATTCCCGGGGTTTGTTTTTTTTTTACCATTCTGCCAGGATAAAGAGGCCAGATGTAATTCCATTTAGAGGTATAATTACATTTATGTCCACTTGAAACTTTTATTTTGCTGCCAGGGTGGTGTTAAGAGACTGTAATGTAAGTGCTGGCTCCGAGCTAATTCATTGTAGCAGCAGACTTAGGGATCCAGATCTTCCTTTTCCATGATCAAGAGGGCTGTGAGGAAACGACCATCGCATTTTGGCTCAGCTCTACTCGTTATAAACCATCAGCAAATTCTCTGCAAAACCAGCTGCTTTTTTTTTTTTTTTCCTTTTTCAATTCATAAAGGCGTCAAATTTATTTCCCATCCTCCCCCCTACCCCGTAACAGTCGAGTTGCTCTATATAAAAATCACCAAATATGATCTTTTACGATATAAATTAAAAAAAAAAAAAAAGTATGAGGCATCACCGTTTACATGATGTAAAAAGAGCTAAAAAAGAGCGATATAAACTACATTCATAAAAGTGCATCTCCAAACATACAAGTAATGCTTTGGCTTGTTCCTGTGCCGAACGGGTGGCATTGGGTCAGGTACTGGGATAGAAGGAGTCCAAGCTGGCACCCCACGCTCTCTGTCGCCGTACAGTCGCTGTTTACTCCCTTGAACACAGACTGGGATAGAAGTGTGTACACAGAGTAGGCACATTGCAGCATAGGTGGTGGGAAGGACCAGAAGCTCTGGCGGGGAGAGGACTGAGCCCATCAGTCCGTGACGCTCTTTGCTCTCCTCTGGAACAGCCTTCCATGAAGCATATGAGGTAAAAAAGCCACAACAGATCCTGAGGATTTAGTTGCTTTGAAACGTTAAAAGTTAACACCGTTTCCTCATGCCCCGTCCTCCCGAAGCACGAGGTGTAGGATCGCAGGGAAAGACCACGGAAGAAGGTCTCCATGTGGTGAGGACAAGCCAAGGGTAGAGAGAAACCTCTGCAGACAGCATCACCACACTCTCGACTGCTGTGGGAAAGCGTGATGAACAAAAGATTCCAATCTTTGGTATATTTATGTGACTAGTTGCAAGGCTTGAAGAGTGCTACCGGGCTCCAGGGGAGTGCTGACCACCCTGCTTCTGTCCTCCAGACTACAGGAATGATTCACATTCCTCCGCAGCGCTTCCCACCACAGCAAAGTGGTGTCAAACTCCCTACAACCGAGCAGAAGGGTCGTGCCCTTGCTTCCCTCCGGTGCGAGGGACACTGAAGTGCAGGCCAAAAAAGCCGAGGCCACGTATCTTGACAATTCAGAGTCAAGTTCCAGGTTTGGAGAAGATCGATAGAAGTGCTCTCACTAGAATTAAATAAATTATGGAAAAAGGGCTTCTGTCAAAGGTATCCCCCTAAGTGCCTGCAACCTGAACAGTGCATCCTGCTGGAAGTGCAGGAGAGCCCCCAAGTGAAACCAACCCCAGCTCGATTTCACCGATGACACATCGCTCTGAGTCTGGCACAGAAAAACCCTTCAGATCATTAAACTCTTTCAGGACTTTTTTTGTTTTGTTGGGTTTGTTGTTGTTTTTTTTTTTGGTTGTTGTTTTGGTTTTTAGGTTTTTCTTCCTCTTTTAATTCAATACAGTATTTATCATGGGCTCAAGGAGCTTGGCTGCATTAAAACTTGCCTTATCCTGCTATTAGCATTCACTTAAAACCTGTTAATTTTACTGCATTATGAAAGCAATATTCAAGTTTTTATGGCAGAGGAGAGTGCAGGTACATGAAGCCTTAATATGGTTTCCAAAACCAGGGCAGAACACCTTTACCACTGCTCCAGCAAGCACTATTTTAGCTAACAATCCGTTCGTTTTCCTTTGTTTCATTCACAAAGGTAACTTAAAATTCCTCCGTGAATCCCCAGCACGTAGAACTGTTTGTCTTTTCTGAGTGACGGAAGGATTATTAGTGCCCAAATCAAGAATACAGTACGTGAGGCCAGGCAGGCACCAGGAGCTCAGTTCTCAGAGATGTGGTACCTTTCAGATGCAAAGTCAGGCGGATGGGTTTTGCTGGTACCCGCAGGGGATCTCCAGTTGGCTTTAGCAGTACGGTAGCGTTGCAAACGTTCCCTCTGCTTTGCTGGTTGACTCAACTCGTACAAGAGCTTATTTAAACAGGCCTGTAACATTTTATGGAAATCTGAAATGAACACGTGCACACGTGCAAAGAGAAAACACACTGAAGGGCTGAGCTTGATCCTAACTTACTGTGCACAAGTAAAATGAGCGTCCAGCGAATTCTCCCCATGAAAAATTCTACTTTCCATTAGGCCAGGTCCTCGAAGAAACACAAAGAACTTTTCCTGAAGTAAATCCCTGGGCACCAGATGAACTATCTTTGGTTTCAAGGATGGTAAAAAGTTACCAGCCAAAGAGATGGGTGCGACAGAAAGCGGTTCTGTGGAACTCCCTTCCAGAAGGGTTTTGTTTAGACCCAGCAGTCCCAGGGAGATGAAGCAGGAGCACAGATTTGTTGGCCACGAGGACACAAACCAACCAACACTTAATGCTAGGACAGATCGAGCCTTGGAAATCAAGCTCTGACGTCAGTGGGAGAGCCCTTATCTCAGGCCCTGGAGTGATTGCATTCTGCTGAAACTTTTCTGATTATCCTGACATTTAGCTAGAAAGACCTCCCCTCACTCCCACCCCAAAATCCACGGTTTCATTATAAAATAACACTATTCACATACTTTTGAATCAATATTTTCTGAACACCTTCAGATGCTGAATACTTAAGAAGAAAAATATATCATTATATAGCGAGCACATGCTCAATGACACATGGCTTGTTGCTGGATTCATGTCCTGTAGATGCCTCTAAAGCCCTAGCAGTCTGGAAACCAGTGACCCACACGTAGAGAGCTGGTCTGGGTGGCTGTTACACGTTTCTGTTCTGCAGGGCGTAGCTTTTCCAGTTCCCACTTTGGTTCAGGTATCTTCTCTGTTCAACCAGTGAGATGCTGCTTACATTCCCATTCTGGGGCCTGCAGAAAACATGCAGCCAGCTGCAATTTCACATCAAGGTAACTAGGGCAAAAATGCAGCTCTTTTGGACAGCTGTCGATAGAATAAACATTAGTCCAGCAAACAAAGGTATCAGGCACAAGAGCAGACCCTAGGCTCCTGGGCATAGTTGCCCCAAAGGACTAGGACAGCTGAGTTGGCATTTTGAAGATGCAGCACCACAATGGGCAGTTGCAACTAGACCAGACGGGGCACCAGAAGCCCAGCAGGAGCTGCTAGCAAGGGAGGTAATTCAGTACTGGAGCTGTGCAAACTGGTGTCTGAGCAGCTCTTCAGCAGAGGGTCTGTGCCTGGCTTCCACAAAGATCTGCTTTAGAAAGTCCCGGCAATGTTCTGATATGTGGGAGGGGAGCTGCGGGTTGGTTGGTTGGGTGGCAATTTTGAAAATGGCTGCCATGGCTTCATACTCTGCCCAGGGTGGTTTCTCTGTCAGCATTTCCACGACAGTACAACCGAGGCTCCTGGAAAAGCAGACAGGAAAGAAAAAAAAAAAGAGAGGAAAAAAAAACAAAGAAAAAAAAAAAGGAAGGGGAAAAAAAAAAGTGAGAATTGACTCGCACAATAATGCACAGTGTTCAGAGAGAACGTCCAAGCAGCCAAGATCAAGGTACAGCTCTGCTCTGAGAAGAGCTATAAAATGGCTTTGTGCTCAGCAAACCCCACGTGTGCAGATTCTGAGCCAGACCTGCCAACGTCGCCGCTTTTACGCTGTCAGTGGTAACGTGCGGAGACAGGGAGCCTGGTTTCCACTGTGGCTCTCACCACGCTGAGAGCTGTGAAGTGCCATCTGCCCAGCTTGTCTTTGCTCAGATCCTACTCTCAGTAAACATTTGCCTGAACAACAGGGGACAGGAGGTGCACACGAGATGTCCCTGAAGGCATCGTTTGACCCCCGTGGTATTTCAGGTGGTGCTGCTGCTGCTCTATCTCAAGGGCTGAGCTGCAAGGCAGGAAAGGGGTTCTAACCAAGGGGCAGTGAATCAGAGCAGGGTGACCCCACAAAGCCAGCTCAGCAAAGCCCCTCTTCAGTGCACAGCCTCAGAATGCCCACATGGGAGTAAAAACCACCCCATTATCTCCACAAGAAACCAAGTATCATAGACAGTCAAAAAGTAATTGAAGTCTTAACAGAAGCCTTAACAAGCCCAAACTGAGAAGGCAGTAAATTAAAATGCCAGCAGGGCCGATGGATCACTAGAGTGAGGCCAAACTCCTGGTGAAGTTAACGGGGCTCTGCACGCTCCTTCAAAGGCAAGAGTGTGATTAGGGGACGGACATGGCTGAGCCACCTTTCTGACACCAACGCTTGCGGAAGGAAGATGGGTTCCTGCAGTAGTGCAGTGATTGGGTTTTTGTTCAAAAAGGATTAATTGCTTCCTCCAGGCCATGGATTAGGCAAAAGCAGTTAAGGGAATGTTTAATATCCAGTCCTGTGTTTTGATCACATCGTTCCATTAAAAAGGCAAAACTGCTCCTTCTACCTTTAAATTAAACCTTCTTTTGAAGTGAAAAGCAAAGCAAAGACATTTGCAGAGGCAGACTTGCATCAGCTGCCAAGGCAAGGAAGGAAAGGAATTAAATCCAGTGAATATGCAAGAAATGACTTCTTGACAAGGTTTAAAATCCAACGTGAAAATTTTACACTGGTTTCCAGCCATTTAAGACTTACTAGAAGAGAGAACAGAAAATGCAAACCATGTGTGCTGAAGTGCTGGGGGTTTGCTCAAGAGCAAGCAGGGATATATTATTGTTTAGACTGATTTATACCGTTTAAGCAGATCCGGTTTCTTTAAGATATTCAGCAAACAGCAGGAATGTTTTTCATGTCAAGTCACTCCAGCAATAACAAATAGCTCACATACTCTGCTATTTAGGAAAAAGAAAACTGGAGAGGGGCCTGCAGCAGTGGCGGAAAGCCAGGTGGCTGGATCTGTTACGTCTCCGAGCCTCTCGGCCCTACGCATCCACCCCGGGACGAACGCTGCGCTGGAAAATTCTGACCTCCCTAAATAACGACTGGGATTGCAGGAGCTGGAGCCCAGCCAACGGCAGCATCTCTTTGATGAGAATGGACCATGTCAGCACCAAGAGGAAATCCACAACTGCATCAACCCAGGGGGAAGGGCATGTGCTCCATTCTCTCCCCAAGCATCCCAACTGGGAAGTCTGCAGAAGTTAACTCTTCACAGACAGGACACATTTTGACTGTTTCCACTCGCTGCTTGGGCAGGAAACAGCACAGGCCCTGCTTGACTGTGGAGAGACAAACACACCTTTTGTCGCTGTCATTTAGTTTAGCTTTATAATCTCACCTTTGAAGGCCTCCAAAACTAACATTTGGACACAGGACCATTTTGCTATTTCCTTTTGATAGAGGCTGTTTCTCGGCTGTGCCAATAATAGCACAGCTACAGTTTCCATTCCTGCATACTTCAGATCACCTCTGATCTGACCTGTACCTTTTGTGTTATTCCAGGTTTGGGCATCTTTCCTTTAATGTTCAAATTGTACACCTTTCATTTCCAGTGCGTTATAAGCCTACCTTTCATTTCATAACCAAATGAATGGACTCTCCCTAAACAACCTTCAGTCTCTCTTATAGGGGATTCAAGGAGGATGGAAACCTCGCACCAGTCAGGAAACAGAAAATGAGCTATCGGTTCAAGGGAGGAACGAGTGGAAATTGGTGCTGAGAAAGTAAATGAGTTGTTGCATGTTGACACTGCAGAGCTCAGCCTGCAGCAGCTCACGTCTTCAGGTCAACCCAACTACTTCAGTTCACCTTAAATTTTTGATCCAGAGAAAAATCTGATTTTTGGCTACATGGACGATGGAATGTATATGTCTTACCTCACTCCAAAAAAGCTGTAAATTGATCTGTGGATGGAAAAAAGTTAAAGCCTCACCATACGTCTGCTTTTCTTCCATAGCCTTCTCCACTGATCACCTCCGGGCTCATCCAGTACGGTGTGCCAGTGACAGAGCGGATGCCTGTTCCAGACATACAGATTGTCTGCAGCCGTTTGCTGGCCCCGAAGTCCCCAAGCTTCACATTCCCAGCAGAGTCACGGAGAATATTGGCTCCTGGACAAAAACCAAAGAATGGAGACAGCTGTTTCATGCAATCCAGCTGCTGGATCTGCAGCCTGCTATCCAACCCAGAAATACCCGTGCTCATGGTATGGCTTTTTTCCCCATTAAGCCTCAGGTGACCTGCTAAACATCGTGTCTTTAACTCGGGCTGCAGACAAGCCAATTGCTAATGGCTGCAAATGGGAAAAACTTCAGGGGGAAAAACAGAAGGAAGTGAAGGGGGAAGGGAAACGAGAGCTGAGTCAGCAACATCATTGTTCCACTGCCTGTAAACAGCTCCGGCAGCCTATGCAGGGCCTCCAGGCCAATGGCTGAGACAGTTCAGAGCTGTGTGGAGCAGGATTTTACTGGGATGCTGCTCTGGTGAGTGGAACCCTTGCTTTCTGGTCAGCTGGGTAACAGATGTAGCTCATTAAGCCACTTTGAACTCCTACAATAAACAAGTCAATCTCCCCTTTACTTGGTCAGAGGTCCTGAACGTGAAGCACCAGGGAAAAAAGGAAATTTAAGAGCTTAGCTTGTATGGGGACACATACTAAGGCTTAGGCACCAAAACCAATTTTTCCTTCAAAGCAGCAAAAAGATCAAGAATCCCGTGTTGCCATAATCTGGTACATGCCTACATGAAATCCTTCTGCCCTCAAATAAGAAACACTTGCACTGGTTTGCTGCTGGAAGACCTGAATTTAGAATAACAAGACTGTCCATCCAGCACCCTGGAGACAAGTTAAGTTTGGCTTAGATGGGTGCAAACTAGCAAATAACACTCCGGGTAGGAAATCAGTTGGTACAGAGCACCGCACGAGCAGAATACAAGGTGTTATTCAAGTATCAGCAGCTCGTTTCCCTTTGCTAGTCTACAGGAGATGCAATGAAGGCAGGAACAAGAGGGTGTTCTTCCTAAAGTGAGCAATCCTCCTGCATCCTCTAGAGCACAGAAAAAATGGTGTGGAAAAATGGTGCAGTGTCTGCCCCATCTGCTGACATTAACTCTTAAGGAGACTGGCTGGCTCCACGGGGTTATAATGGGAAAAGGAAGATTAAGGACTAATCAAGAGGCTTTGCAAGGCAAGATTGGAGGTTTCTTGCACAGAGGAGGCAGGACAGTCACAAGGGCTCAAGACAAGCAGGACTGCCAGGAGCAGGCACAGAGCTCATGGCAGTTGGTATGGCTGCTGCCTGAGAAACTGTACTTGGGCCAAGTAGGGAGGAAATCAGGAGGGAATCCACAGGGAAGTAAGTGTGCCTTAGGAGGGCACTGAAGGTCAGGTGACAACTCAGCCCTGTTTTGCTGAGGAGTGAGACAAAGATGAGAAGTTACAGAGGAGCGTTCCTAAGAATGAGAGGCTTCCAGTCTCCCCTGTTAGAACCAAGGGCCATGCTCTCAGATCCTGCAGAAGGAACCTCCCTTACGCAGCCCAGAAAAGGACCCTCCCTAAGCTGGCATACGGATGTAAGACCACAAAGGGATAACTGAGCAAAGCAATGTTCAGAAGCCCCAGCCAGGATGCTGGAACGCTTGCTGTCCTTTTTCAGAGCTCCATTAGCATGTGGCATACAGGTAGATCACCAGCTGATCTCACCCTTTATGTCCCGGTGCACAATCATGTTGCTGTGCAGGTACGAGACTCCCTCGAGAATCTGGCGAGTGTATTTCCGGGTTACATTTTCCGTGAGAGCTCCGTACGCCTTCAGCTGGTCTTTCACTGACCCCTGCACCAAAAGCAAACAGAAGGGATTGGCAAAGAAACGACAAACCACAAACCTCACAGTCTCCATTCAATTCCCACGAGCTGTGTCTGTGTTATACACCCAACTGGAACAGCAATGAATTCTGCTGTCTTCTAAAGCCTTTCTGTGAGGTTCTCAGAGCTTCTTGCCCCAAGAAGCCCCTTTTAAGAAAAGCAAGGACATAGTTTATGGAGAAAACAGCTTCAGGAGGTTCTGGCTGCTTGCTCCATCCTTGAGCTGTGCTGGTACAACTGTTTGTAAAGATGAGTAACAAAATAATTCAGCAGATGGATCCAGGTTGAAAGCCTCCCTTTTTGCAGGGTCAGTTTTAGCCTAATTTGTGCACTGTGGGACTCTGCCAAGTCAGTCAGCATGATTTACAAGTTGGCCCAACTCACAGAATCACAGAATGGTAGGGGTTGGAGGGGACCTCCAAATATCATCGAGTCCAACCCCCCTGCCAGAGCAGGACAGAACTAGAGCAGATCATGCAGAAATGCATCCAGGCAGGTCTTGAAAGTCTCCAGAGAAGGAGACTCCACAGCCTCTCTGGGGAGTCTATTCCAGTGCTCTACAACTCTTACAGGAAAGAAGTTCTTCCTCATGTTGAGGTGGAACTTCCTGGGCTCCAGCTTGAATCCATTGCCCCTCGTCCTGCCACAATGCACAAGTGAAAAGAACAAACTCAAACTGAAGAAAAGAACTGGCTTTAGTGACCACTGAAGAGAATGTATTTCAAGTAGAAGACATTTAGAAAAAAACCCACAAAGATGTGGTTTGTGTATAAAGAAAGTGGTGACATTATAACCCAGTATGAGACAGGGGCATCTCTAAGAGGGCATAAGGTGGATTACAGAGTTAGGTTGATCACAGCAACTAATAAACCAACAAAACCAGCCATCTCACTTTATAACCTGTGACTGTGCTGCTTGTGTCAGCTCTTACCCCTGGCATGTACTCCATGAAGATGGTCAAAGTCTTCTCTGCTCGATCCCGTAAGCAGCCGTAATACTGAACAATACGCTCGTGCTGGAGATTCTTCAGCAGCTGAATTTCACACTCCAGGGCACTCACTTCCTATGGATATTGAAGGAGAAAATAAGGTTCCGGCCCTGGGAAAATTCCATCTGTCCATGTCACTGGCAGGATGAGACCTCTACTACACTGAAGGAGTCGAATCCATGGCACTAGATCACTTACCTCTTGGGAAAGGCACACATTGCTAATGCTTCACGTTGATCCTTACTCTGTAATAACCAGGTAAGTATTGGTGCAGAAGCTCTGGTAGTTAGAACACAGTCAGTATAATATATGGATTTAATACTAGAAAAAAGAAACAGCTAAAGAATTGCCAAGAATCTTTCTGTAAGAGCCTCAACCCACTAGAGAGCAAGACTAGAGGTGCTAGGATTTCCTAACTTCCTTTGTCACCTGGTCCTGTTCTGATCCACACTGATGGTTTTACTTGAATCAACCTCAGAAACAGCTTCCTCTCCTATTTATGTCAAAGAATGTGCAGCTAGGCACATGAAACTGATTCTCTGTTTTATTCCTGCCACAGACAACAGGGTATCATAGCACAAAGGCAAAAAGACTATCCAACAGTTTCAGACTGAATCAGAGATGTTTGTTGCCCAGGAAAAGTATCAGGTTCTTGCTGAATCCAGGGAATGAACAGGCTGAACCTCAAAGGTACTGGAGGATGAGGATTCATGGAAAGAGGAATGTTTTCCCAAAATTAGTCCCACTAAATTCTCTCCACTCCTGCCACTGGAAAGTACTGGGTTCACTTCTCTCACTTTGGGAGAGGGTGCAGCTCTTCAAGAGCAAGGACCTTGCTGCTGCAGAGATGAATGGAACCAGAGGAAGGTGCCTAATTGGGCCAACTGATGGCTTCAGGTTTGGAGTGTCAGTGCCCTTGAAATACATCCCAGACCATTCTTCCTTGGCTCCGAGTTACTGTCTGATTTACAGCAGAGATGTGGTATAACTTAGAACTTACCAAGTTAGGACTTATCTTGGCACCAACATTCCCTAATTAAATCTTCATGGATCAGTTATTTCATCTCCAAGTGAACTTGTCCAATATTGAGAAACTGGTACATTGTTAAAACACCAGCAAAGAACCTAAGAGCCATTCCAACTGCATCCACTGTGCAGGGAGTTGTGTGCTAACCCAGCATTTCAAGGTGACCCTTCCCATCTCCACTAATTCTAACACATCATCACACCACTGGTCTTCATAACTTTATACACCACAGTTCAGTCTGGTTTGAGAAGAGGGAGAATTCAGAAGCAGAAACCAGTAACTAATACACTTGATACAGGACCTGCCATAGAAGCCCAGAAAGTGGGTTTTGCAAGTGCATGCATCTTTTTTTGTTTAAAAAAGAAAATAGTCCTACTCTTTCTGGGTTTAGTTTCATTCACATCCATGTCTAACCAGGAACACAGGGCAGTCTACTATTCCCTCAAGTAACCTGGCAACAAACCAAAAAGTTGAGAGGGGAGAGCCAAAAATGAAGCCAGAAAATGGATTTTAGTTTCAGGCTGAAGTTAATAATACGGAAAAGTAATTTTTAAATGACTCTTATTCCTCTCCACATGACTTGAAACCCTAGTGCAAACTAAATAAGATACTAGCTTTCGAGGACAGACCGATACGGGCACTTTACAGGATCTGAAAGTCTGTGTAATGAATTCTGGAAGATGCAATGAGAATTACCTTGCTTGTTTCAGGACTCTCTGGGTCAAACTGGACCTGCTTAGCTGCAAGTTCTCTGCCCGTGTCCACGTCATAGCACAAATACACCCGACCAAAGGCACCCTGGCCCAGCAGTTTTCCTCGTCGCCAGTTTATTGGAGCACTCGGAGCTAAAAAAAAAAAGAATAACCATTTCTCTTTTCATTATATTGTTTAATAGTGATCTTTTCAAAGACCAGTGCCCATCATACTGGGATTGAAGCAGGTATTTTGCAGTTCATTAAACAGATATGAGGCACTCCCCCAGTATAAGGGAGTTAGTGCAGAACTCTGAACAGAAGCCAACCATTCAGACCCTCAGGACCTGCTGACTGGTGTTCCATTAAAAGGACACCGTGATACAGTTTGCAAAGATATGCTACAGACAAGTGATTCAACGAGGCTGATGAAATTTCATTCCACAGCATCACTATCTTAAAAGATGGAGCATCAGTTAAAGAGCATCTTCCACTCCCTGATCTGTAGTTCCAACATGTCAGATGAAGAGGAGCTGGATCAGCATTACTGAACCAATCCCACCCAGCTGGGAATGGCTGTGAAGCTTCTGGGACAACTCAAAGGGTGTTACTTCCGAGTTCTTTGTCAACCAGTGGTTAGTTTGGGGTTCCTTCTCTTGTGGGAAGGATTTCTCTCAAGGCTGTCTCTACAGCAGAACAATTAGAAGTCCTAATTCCCTACTACAAACTGCAAAGGTAGGGGCTGTAGTGTAAGCACAATGACAGTATCTTCTTTACCCACTCAATCATCAGACCCTAATAAAAATATACACAAGAACCAGCAAAAGCAGCCAGCTCCAGTAGCCCAGCAGGAGGTTATGTCGGCCAGGAATGATGAGTTCTCATTGTTCTACTGCACTGGTGAGTGCACTGCACGAGCAGCAGCCTCCTGACCCAGAGATTAATACCTGAGCCCAGCTTTCCAGACTGCACTTAATACCCAAGCGCATTACTCCAAGCCCAGAGCTTTAGCTCTAACTTTGAAAACAGCTCTACCAGACTCGGGCAGTGCAATGTATCCAATTACGTTGTATCTAACAAGAAACTCTAAAAACAAAGACAGGAACCAGCCATCTGGACAGTGTGAAAAAAAAAAAAAAAGAAAACAGAAGAGCTGAGAGATCAGCTTTGCCGTGTCTAATTTAATCAGATTTACTGCCAGTCGGTGTTTTAGTGCGTTGCTTACTCTGCTGCATTAATGGCTTCATTGTGATCCTTAACTTAGTGTATGGGATATCTGAAGTTCATCAGTAATGATTTACGTTCCATTTCTTGTTTTATAATATAAAGTTCTCGAAAAGCCAATGCAGAGATGCTGTTAATACAGAAGTAAATCTTTCTACTAAGGAGCAAGTGAAATAAATACCACCTTTAACTAGCAAAGTAGCCATAATCCACAAGCCTGACTACAAATGTTAATATATCAAGAAATTAAACAAACTTGTCTGGCTGTTTTAAGATAGATCATCTAGATGCAATCAACTTTGAGGTGGTTTGTTTTTTTTACTTCTCAGCTGAATTTCCAATGCTTTCTAAATGGAGGGCCAGCTCCCAGTGCCAGACTGTAGATTCTGAGGGGAAAAGGAGGACCTGGCTTACAGGTGAGACAGACCGGTCACAAACCACAGCCGTGTCACTATGTGGTTTTGAATGGCTCATTAAAATCAAGCGATGGGGATATACTGGGGCTGGAGCTCATCTCTAAAAGCTTTTCTTGCTCATATCCCCAGGAGGCCTTTCCCCAGCTATCTATCATCGGGGGAGCGCTTACACTTGGTGGGAACGTTCCTCTCCTGCACGCCGAGGGCATTTTCGCTGTCCGCGCTCCGCAGGCGGCCCCGGGGATCCAGGTACTGCAACGCCAGGCCCAGGTTTTCTCCGTTGGTGCTTAAGGAACGACTGGAAGGGACCAAGGTGAAGAGATTGCCTTGGTGACGCCGTATCCGGGGAAATGTCCTCCGGCCTGGAGAAAAAAGCACCATTTTTCAATAACCTGCTTACAAGTGGAGAAGTAATGGTTGGAGGTTGAGCGACAAAGAGAAGGGAGAGTAAAAACACATTCTGGTTTGTTTCCATGGAGTACAATCTACTGCCAAACAGGCAAGATGCAAAAATATAACAGTTCAGGGCTGAAGCTGCTTGAGTTCAGAACAGCTTTAGATCATACCCAAAGCAGAAGGGAAAGAACACTCTGCAATACCCTCAGTGCAGTAGTGCAAGATCTAAACTTGCCTTCCAAAGCAAAAATGTGCTTTACAGGCTACCACACAAGCTCTAAGGCTTGTCAACAACTACACAGACAGAATGACTTTCTAGATAACATGACTGGGCTTGCAAGTGAAAACCATAAATGAAGATTATGACAACTTACACCTCTTATGAAACCTTGAGAAATTCATTTGCATAAAGCCATCTGAGGAGCAGAGATGTGATTCTTTAAGTCACTGGTATATTTAGAAGACCCAGAAGCAAGTTTGTATTAAGAGAGAAAAAGCAAAGCTTAGACAATCCCTGAGGCAGGACTCTATTATATCTGACCAAGGCTAATAACTACATCCACTGCTCAATTCCAGCAGTTACCGCTCAGCCTGGATAGCCCCAGAAAGGGTGAAGTAAACAAAGAATTGCCAACAGCCATCGTGGGTTGCTATGAAAATGCAGCACCACTGAACTCCAGCACTAACTGCAAAGCCCAGGGCACTCCCAGGCATTGCTGGGAGGCTCGCTGCTGGAGGCTGCCATTGCCTCCCCTTCTTTTTCAAGCCTGGAATCAGAGGTCTGAAGCCCACTCACCATCACTGTAGTCTTTGTGCTGCATGGAGACGTTGTAGCGCCGAGGGTAGGTCCCACCTTTCCCCGCTTTGTCGTAGATCTGATTCTCACGGTCTGGAAGGAGATGCAAAGAGAGAACTGAGGCTCTTTCAAAAAGTATATGTTCTAATGATGGAATTTTCCTGTAACAGCAGATTTTTTAGGAATAGGTAATAAATAACTTCATAGTTTTTCAATCAACATATCCCCAGTTCTTCTATTTATACAATCCCAGCAAGAATGGAGAGTAGCCAGCAAACAGCTGAAAATGTCTGGATCAAAGAATCTTTATACCAGACACTGACATACCTGAGAAGTCCTGTCTGTTATCAGGAAAGCTTTGTGCTCTTGACATCCGTGACTTCCGAAAAGAAGGACTATCAAGGAAAGAAGGCAAGAATAAGTTTTGCTGTCTTAGAGCAGAGCCGACAAGGACTGGAAATGCACTCGGCAACGGCGGTTCTCAAATCCGTGTCCTTGCAATAATTTCATGCTACATCTGTGAAGCTAAAGCCAGGCCAAGCCCCCGCTAACCAACTGTTTCCCACTCTGGGCAGTCACCCTCGCTGCTCCGTTCGTGCCACTTATTCCGTGGTTCCCCAGTTTGTGGTATAAGACCCAGTGCTTCCTTCAGACTCGTGAAGTGGAAGGTTAAAGCCAAGGCTAAGAGGAAGAGCAGGGTACTGCTTGCAGGACACTGCTCGCAGGACACTGCTCAGCGGGCAGTAGGGAAAGGGCACTATTGCCCCCAGTGATTAACCAGGAGGGGCAACGGCTCCTCTTGTGAAAATTTCTGCGCGCTTTCCTCTCTGCCAGCAGCGCATGAGCCTGAACAGGAGCATTCCTCACAACCCTCATGTTTCTCCCCAGTAAGCAGGTCTCCTCAAGGAAGTCTAAGTATGGCCCCTCGTTTAGCAGAAGGTCTTTAACATCTCTTGAGAGATTATACAAGCTCAAGCTGTGCCAAAGCCATGTTATTCACACTCGTTTTTTTTTAACCAGTGTAAATGGAGTAAATAACCAGGAAGGCTTTTTTTTGTCCCCTCCTCTTAGAGCAGGGAAAGGGGAGAGAAGTACAGGCAACAAATCAGCAATGCCCCCTTCCTCCCCCCAACAATAAACGAATGCATACACACACAGGTTAACTCTAAGTGCTTCCTTGTGACCCCATAAACTGGAGGAAGTGAACAGCTACAAACCCAAACCTCAAGCGCTTGACATAAAACCACATCCTACCTACAGGAATCTGCCTGGAGCAATCTGAAAGACACGCTGAAGCCCAGTATTACAGGTGCTGGGAAGCCACGGTGGCTACTCAAGTTAATAGGACATATAGCTGCCCACCAACATCTCAAGCAACACCAACAGCAAAGAAAGGGAAGAAAAAGATCTAGAGCAGACTAAGACAAACTCTTCATCAAAGGAAAAGCCCCTCTATTTACCTTTGGAATTAGTATTCTATCTTGCAGGACACAGGAATCTAGTGCAATGATCGATTTCTGTAACCTTAGAATAGGTTGTTGGTTTAGTTGGGTTTTTTTTGTTAAATGAACAAGTAGAGCCTTGTCTGAAAGAGATTTAATACCCTGCAGCCAGAAGTTCCTGGAGTCTTGGCTCCACACAGACGGTGTGCTTTAGAACTCTGTAACACAGAACTACTGAAGCACCAGTTTTTGTTGGTGTGTGGTTTTGACAGGAAAAAAGCACCCTTAAAACACAGTTAATTCTCTCTAAGAAATATATTGGGATATAGGTAGGAAATCAGTTCCTATTTCTCTCCAAGAAAATTATGAGATGGAAAACAGAACTTTACATAAGTACAACTGACATTTCAATTTGAGAACATGACTCCCTACCAGCCTGTACATTTGTACCTGTCTGCTGACCTGTCCAAGGACTGGCAGCTTCCTGACACCGAGTTTTCAGCACTGCTTAGAGGGTCCAGCATCTGCAACACAGAAGAAATCACATGGTAGCATCAGTTCATTCTAACCCTAAAAGAGGCTGTGCAAGAGGATCAGAGTCCACTTGCCTGGAAGACACTGAGTCTAAAGCTATTTACAATGTACACTTTTCCTTTATCTCCCACAGAAATGATTAAGGACATATCAAATTTGAGACATTGCTTTAGGCGTCAAAGGACTCTGCTGCGAGAAATGAAATTTTAAGTCAGCCTTGTGCTGTGTTTTGATCCCAAGTGACTTCAGGAACAGAGGCTCTGCTGGTGCCACTGCATTGCTGCCTCCACCTGCACGCTGCCCTTTGGCCTTACTTCCCACTTTTTTGAATGGAGAGCACAGTTTCAAATGCAAGAGGGTCACACGAAGCTGGTAATAGGAAACCAGAGCGTACATGTGTAACACCAAATCTGCTCATTCAGAGCTGGAGAGACAGTGCCCAATACACACAGCAACTGCTTCTGGCAGCCCAACAAAGGCTTTGAACTCCCAGAGCTCCAAATAAGTCTGAAGCACAGTTTAAATGAGCAAAGCAGTAGAGTAGGTGCTAATGCAACTACAGCGAGTGAATATTCTGGAGTGAAAGAAGGCCCAGAGAACAGCACAGAGTTCCTTAACACCTGGAGTTAGTTTTTTTGCCACCCTAGTGCTCACACTTACACACTGCTCATTGGTTTCCGGGATGAATTCGCCTTCACTATTTATGCTGGTGTAGGAACCCTGCCGAGCAATGCGCTGCTGCCTCTCGGGAACGTACCCAGGAGGTGGGGAACTGCGGCCTGTGTTCTGGGAACCTGTGACAGAAAGGAGGACAGTTTTGATATTTACGCTGAGATGGCACGTGCATGTACACAAAATCCAGCTATTCACCTCCAGCACTAGAGCTCTATGATCACAGCAGCTCTGGAGTGGACCTTATGGTCTGGACAGAAATGGCATGTAGAGGTACCACGTCAAAAGGCAAATCATTCAGTCAGCACCCCTGCTGTCATTTTAGACACTAAAAGATTATCAGTGAAGCTCCTGACAGAGCAGTCACCTTTTTCTAACCTCTTCTGCTCAGCCTTCTGAGCATAATTTCAGTATCAAAGGGAAGGCAGAGGACTCCAGGAACCCCTGGGCATGAATTCCACTTCCCTGCCAATCCCCACTAAACAAAACACTTATCAATCTTCTGCATTCTAAGTTTGCCTCAACTGGTATCATTTACCTTGGGTGATGGCACTACTCCTGCTAGTCATCATCAACTCAGCTAATTATACAGGTACTGCACAATCTCAGTGTCGCATCGGAGCACTGTTACTGCTGGAAATAGCCCCCAAATTTCTGGTTTACTGTGTGAGAAAAATGAAACTCTATGACTAGTTTGGGCAAAAGCACATGGAGATTAATTTCTGTCCATGAGATGAGATAGCCAGATGGACAGAGACTGTATTTAGGGGCCAAAGGATGAGAAAAACATGTAACTCATCTCTTAATGGTACTACCTAAAGAGTTTTCTGTTGTGCTACCTACTGAGAGAAACTTCACCCCTAGGATTTGCTTTTTTTCACTAGAGTTCTCAGAGAAGATGATACTTTAGAAACAAGAAGATACAAAATCCCTTTTTATCCACCTGCAGCTCCCACCGAGTTGCACTGTGAGCTCCAAGAAATGCTGTGGCCCTGCCAGTCTACTCAAGGTCACCCCTGAAGTCAGGGACAGCATTTTAAGAGCAGTTCTCAAGCTGTGTTGTTTACGATGCTGTCTTTAATTAACTGTGTGTACTCAGGTGCTACCAAAGATGGGTAAAGATCAGCAAATACTCTCCCAAGGAAAATATTTTCTACAGAAGTTACTGTAACAAAGAGTGAAGGCAAACATCAGCAGAGGCTGACTTAAAACCAGGGCACACACCTTTCAGAGGACTGCAGAAGGAAAAAAATCCCCAAGGCTGGCACAGCCTTCGAGCGCATGGGGCGGGGGGTGAACTACCTGTAAAATAACTCTTAAAATGGATTGCTTCCAGGTACCACCTGATTGCCCAGGTAGCTCTACGGGGCTCGAGTGACAACAGAGGCCAAGCGGCGCGGAGACAAAGCAGCGAGCGTGCTCTGGGGCTGCGGTGAGTCACGGGAGCACACTTTCACTCCTTCCGACACGATGCCATGGTTGGCCAAAGGGAGCCCAAGTCCTGCTGGCACCGGCCCAGCCCCCATTGTGGAAAGGCCACCACCACTGGGCAGGAAAGGGAAGTCGGCACTAAATCAATGTATATCAAAGGAAGTGAGTGGAAAAAAACCACAAGCGCTGCCAGAATGCTTAGCAACTTTTTTCTTGTTGTTGTTGTTTGTTTTGTTAAAATACAAAGTTATCTTTACTTCCAAACCTCTGAACTGGTGACAGCAGGCTGGAGGCCCGTCCACTTTAGAAGACAGGAACTACACAGATGTATCTCCTGCATGCAAACAGCCTTTGTGAATGCTGCTGTCGAGCCTCACTGCGTGACGTGGTATGAGCAGGAAAGGCTCTAGGCCTGAAACGCGCGGAAACGAGCACGCTCCTTTTCCAAATCAAAGATAGGAAAAGAGAAGGAAGAAGAAATTGATTCAAGACTGAACTATTGCCAAATTACTATCCGACCTCTGACAGAACTGGAACTCTTCTGCAACTCTTAATAATGTATCAGTCTGGTACTTTGACATGTTCAGAAAATAAAACCAAGGCTTTCTTGATTGATGAATGACAGGCTATTCAGAAAGTGTCCACGAGCTGGACTAAGAGGAAAGAGTCTGTACAGCTGGGATACAGAAGGGGCCCCTTATTACTATATGTTTTACCCATGACAGACACTCACTGCAGTCTGTTAGCTTTGGCATCATTATTTGGATACCTTAGAATGCCAGTAAAGGAGAATGACTTTTTTTTTTTTTAAATAAAGTATTTTTGGCATTGAATTTGTCTGTGAAAAAAGAAGCGTGGTGTTCAGACGTGCACAGATCCTGCTGCCTTCTTCACAGCACTAAGGAATGTTGCTCCTTTTATGTCTATTAACTTCAAACTAGAAATGATGGGGAAACTCTTTTTTTCGGTCACGTACTTCACAAGCTTTCACCACTTCTTTGTTTGCTACTTAATAAAAGCAAACTGCACAAAAGGGAGCAGCAGACTCTAGACAGGACTGAAGCAGGTTTGCTAGGCAAGCGCGGTACTGAGAACTGGTCTAGTTCTCTACTGGGATTCCACACCAAAGGCAACTGGAAGAGTATCTGACTCTGGTTTAGACCCCCTAATATGGAAACGATCTGTTCTAGTTTAATCAGATTCATCATTTGACACTAAGATTGCATTGCAAATGCTGATTTAAACCCTGTAATGACTATGCCTCACGTTTACACAGTTAATGGAAATGAAGCCTCCTCTTACACAGAGGGAGCTGGTTTAGAACTTGGAAATAAAACAACTCTGACATTCCCAGCTCTAGTACTGCCCTTGTGATTTGCAGCACTTGTCATATGAAGCATTAGGTCTGACAAGCCTTAAAATAGCTGTTGTAACAAAACACAGTCATCCCCTACTTCTGATTTCAGCAAAATTTAGCTTTTCTCATGTCTAAAGCAAGAGTCATTTACACAGAATACCAGCTTAGGCTCTATACTTCATTCTGCAGATCCCTGTTACTGCTCACCTTCTTCCCCACTGAGTTTCACACCAAGGAGACGGACTATAAACCACATGGTTGCTTGTTTTTTGGTTGGTTGGTTTTGTTGTTTTTTGGGTTTTTTTGACCCATAAGCCATTGAAAATGTTTCAGATGTTTTAGTGTTTCATATAAAAAATTAACAGCTTTGAGCATCCTTCAACCACAGATTTGAATAGTACTGCCTAATTATACAGGGGCTGAAACAGAGAACTTGGGACCATTCAGACAAACCTACCAGAGCTAGAAGTCATAAAAATTACAGGAGTCTTACACGGACCTTCCCACTGAACATGAGCCCACTAAGCTAACAGAAACAAAGCAGAAATGAGACAAAGGTACATATTACTCTGATTTTTGTCAGTATCTTCTGTGCAGCTGTGCCAGTCACCTCTGACAGAAGCCTTGTGCTCTGCTCAGCTGGTACCTACGAGAGCGAAAGGCCGGGGAACTTGGTATGCAGGGCACCGGTTGGATATGCAGTGGCAATTCCTGTGCTCCCAGTGAAATGTTTGATTACAGCAGTGGGGACAGATTCCAAAGCCCAATGTGAAAGAAAATTAAAAAAAAAAAAAATCAAAACTAGGTTTCATGAACTGAAATTGCCAGTCTAAATAAAAAGCTTAATGGACTCACGTAAGCTTTCCAAATTTCTAACCTCAATGAGTCTGGCTTTAGGACATCCCCTTTAGCAGCTCCTCAGCTGTTCAACAACTTAGTAAGGAACTTTGAAACATTCTATTGTAAACATATTAAGAGCTTTTGGAAATGAACTGCCTTGTCCTAGAATAACCTTTCAATTTCTCATGGTTTTCATAAACTCTATACCATAAACACTACTGCCCAGAAGATACACATCACAAAACAAAGACAAGCAGAAGTGGCAAAAATACTCACTGACAGACAGATGCCTACTTCTGGGTTCTGGCTGCTGATAGGGTGTGCTCACATCCCCCACAGACTGGGAAGTTTTAATCCTGACTTGTTTGGGCAATCCAGAATGGGGTGAAGAACTGGTCTGTTGAGTAAAATAAAATAAAATAAGACTGAGGAGCTCAAGTAGTCTGGCCACAATTTCAGAAATATTACGTTTAGTAGCAAGGAAGTAGCTGAGAAACAGTTCTAGAGCCTGAAATCTTGTTAACTTCACAGAACACAAACAATAAAGGCAGCAAAGGAGCAAGCTTTACAATGATGGTGTAAACCAGGAGCAGAACAACTAGAGAATGCACTCTCCAGCCTCAAATCGAACACAGGATTTACAAGTCTTAATTTTTGTCTACCTATGAAACCAACAAGAAGGGCCTTGTATCACTCACTGAGAGCAGACCATGGAAGAACCT
Source organism: Actenoides hombroni (assembly GCA_024336885.1). Classification (NCBI taxonomy): domain Eukaryota; kingdom Metazoa; phylum Chordata; class Aves; order Coraciiformes; family Alcedinidae; genus Actenoides; species Actenoides hombroni. The sequence goes on along the minus strand of WUAM01000227.1, from coordinate 596,305 downwards.
ACCATTCCCACTAGCCACCTTGGCCAGCAGAGACACATTCTGAATCGTGCGCTCTTTCAGAAGCGGTTCGATAGCAACCGACTCCCTACAGCATTTAAAAAGTGAACTGATAATTCAGACTGTCTAAATGAAAATAAATTGTACAGAGTTTCAGGGCACAGAGTTTGGAGATGTTCAGATGAACGATGCCTGTGTTGCTTTTATTGATCCTGCCCTGAACCTACATAGTCATAACCCAATTAACGCTCATTTTTCCACAGTGCCTTCATTTCACTCAAAGCAGGAAGAATGAAAGGAGACACGTCAAGGGACTTCTCCCCAGTTTGTTGAGAAAGACAGAAGGGGGTAACTCCAGCACACTTTGTAGGAAGAGAAACTGCAGGAGGGTTTTGCAATGGAGGGCTGCAGGATACTACCCAGGAGAAGAGCTGCCCTCCTTGGGCAGCAGTTCTGCACAGTTCTGCCACGAGAAACTGCCAGGCCACATCAGACTCCAGTGGGTGCTAACCTGGAAATACCTTGAGAGGCAGGTTGCACTTCTGTGCCCTCCCCAAGGGTGACAGAGGGAACACAGGCTCCAGCAGAGGACCGAGCAGGACACCCACTCTCTGAGGATGGTGCACTAAGGTCTGAATGAGCAAACTACTGTGAATTGCCAACCTCCCCAAGCAAATCAGATCCTACACCCAGCAAAGCACGTGCACAGTACTAGTGGATGCTTTCAATTCTAATCTTCTTGTCACAAAGTACCTGGTTCTACAAAAGGATGTAAGATTCCCTTCCTCTTGTGGGTTACAGAATTTAACTGATGTTAAATTATTTTATAGAGATGAACAATACCCCCAGGAAATTAATTCTGAGGTATGAAATTTGAATATGACTGGCAAAAAAGGTGTGAGGCCACACAATAGAAAAAGCAAAAAGTATTAAATAGCTGCTGACTTCATGAGCACTTGCCCTTGCCCAGAGTGAGGGAACCCGATTTAACTTTCAAAAACTACCATGAACATGGCAGCTGAATAACGGGTGCAGAAGTCACACCATTTATGTGGACAGTCTGACTTTAATACCCTAAGTGTTCAACTTAACCAGGTCTTCCCATTAGTTTCTAAACACAAAGAAAGGACTGACAACAGAAGTGAGCTGCTTGACAAAAGAAAACACAAATGAGCCACAGAGAGGCACAAGAAAATTAATATATAAGCTATTGACAAAGACAGGCTCTCAGTACTAGTCAGACAGCTACTGCCATGAAGTTAATTTGGTTTATATACATATTTGTGCCACAGTCACGGCATTACCTTTCCATCCCCAGAAAAAGAAAAGAGCACAACCAAAACAAAATCTGCATCCTGTACTTCAGGAAAAATAATGCTTCCCTCTCCCTCAGTAGGATGAGATCATGCAGCCAAGAAACCTCCTTCAGACTCGTGGGCTTTTGCTTTATCACATGTAGGGCTCTCCTGTCAGGCAGCTCAGAGCTGAAGAGGAAGTCAGAGGAGAGGGGGGGAAACAGTGGCACTTACTGAAGACTTTGCTGTTTGTTTCTGCTTTGAGCAAAAGAGGAAAAAACAGCTAATGAAAGGACAAGACCACAGTACTGGCTACTGGCTGGTGAAGGGATAAGATTTACTAAGTGTTTACTGTGGGTGGCTTGTGTAAAATTTGGACGGTATCCTTTAACACCTGAAGACACTGAAATTCAGAGAGGGCTGTAAAAGAGGATTGTTTTACTGTGTTATACCAAAAGTTGAGGCCACCTTTTACAGACTGTTTCCTGACAACACAGAACAAAGTCTGACTACGCTAGGTCACACCAAAGGCCTTCTTGCCAAGTATTGTCTTCAGAAGAGCCAGTAACAAACGCTTAGGGAAAGGGCATAGGACAAGGAACAGCATCATCTCCTCCTACACCTTTCCAGCGTTTGGCATCCAGTCATTTGGGAATGGGCTGTTAGCAGTCCTCAAGGTCTTTGTGTTTCTGTTTACATGGATTATCAAATTCAAAGAGAGGGAGAAGTGTATTTAAGTTCTCCTAACAGTTCCAAAAATTACAGGTGTGATTATTTCAAGAGTGTGAGCTCACAGCCTGCAGAACTTGAATAGGGATCAACATTCAGGATCGACAAGCTACTCCTAACAGAGCTTACAAGAATGAGTAGCTTTTTCTCTTCAAGACAATTTGGTAATTTGCAAATAAAATATCTAAGCTACCAAGATCTTTGGCTTGAAAAGCTGCACAGCCTTAATTCTGAAATAAAGACTGTCTGAGTGAACAAAGTTCTCCAGTCAGGGATGAGGAATAAGGGAAAATTTTGACTCTTTCTGCCCTCTTCCACTTGCAGTTCAATTCACACCGCCCCATAACAGGCAGCTTTGGGAGCTTGACTTAAAAGACTTGCTTCTCATGTTATGATCTTTTCCGCTGAAAAGTGCAAACTACACTGCCACTCACTGCCACAGCCACCTGTGGTACAGGAAAGGGAACCAAGCCACAGTCAAGTTCATCTTAGGTGTGAATACACCATTATTACCTAGGAGCAGCTCAGTTTCTACAGGGTAAGGCTGGATTCAATGCATTAGGTTAGAGAAGTGAAAAATCACTGCGAGCTGTCCTCAGGCTTCTCACCCAGGAAAAAAAATGCTAATAGTTTGTCTTCAAGGACAACCTGTGCTTTCTTAAAGGTGAGGTAATTACACACACTTTCAATGCTGTGCTATTAATCAAAGGTTAAAAAAAAGTTCTCTGTGAACCAAACTCATTAAGTGCTTTCTGAATTGAGTACTTGATATAAAATGGCCTTCACATTACAGCTTAAAAAACTGCAACGTTTTAGTCCCTGAACAGCTGCTGAAGACAAGGGAAAAAAAAAGAAAAAACAAGAAGAAAAAAAAAGAGATACCTATAGCTAAGCCAAAGCCAAGAGGATAAACATATGCATTGGAGTCTGCAAAGACTGATTTTACTAATCCCTGTTTCTCTCAGATAAGGCCACCATCACATTCCAGAGACTTAAGGGTAAAAAACCCTTCATTTTGCTGCGGTCACAGAAGTTGTTACCTACATGGTTTCTGTCCTGAGACAGCAGTAATATCCTAAGGCTTTTCACATTAGAGCTTCGGTCTAAGAGATCTACTGCTTTATCCAGGTCATCTTGATTTTTCAAAGGAATAGATAGCTGCAAAACAAAGAACAGGAACAACAATCATTAGAAGAGACAGGGGAAAAAAAAAGTCTACTTCCACAATAGATATTTAAATAAATATTAGAAAAAGAAAAAAGTAATCAGAATATAAGATAGGATTCTGATTGCTCAATTATTCCACAGATTTTCATTACAAGACTGTCTTACTGTCCTTTTTAACAAGGTTTTCCTCCTGCCATCAGAGAAATGGCTGACCCTATGCACATTTCTCTAAGGCACTATCCACAAAAATATTAATTGCTACTGGAATTTGTTCTTTGCAAAGAACAAGTCAGAGACTGGCCCCTGACTCTGTGATGAGAACATCATCTCCGAATACTTATGCATCCAGACCTAATGACTGTAAGTGAAAACTGGGTTTCAAATTGAGATAGAAGATTAAAACTTTGAAAGAGGGAATCAAAGAAGAATTTGAAACTTGCTAGTAAAACCCCATGAAATTATGCCCAGACAACCTCTATTCTACAGCCCACTCACATCTTGAAACGCGCACACTATTAACACTGACGAACCTCTTTCATCTTTATCCAGCTCCTACAGTGAGTGGGGTTTTGCATCTCTCTCTTTACAGATGCAGTCCCCAGTGGCAGGGGATGGGGGGCAACACCACAACCAAAAACCCAAGAAAAAGAGTGAGTGTGCCAACAAACACTTCAGCTTATTAACACGGGCTACCCAGCTCCTCCCAGACAAATGCTACTCCCCAGGTCACTGTCTTTTACCGAGTGCCCACAGCCCCCCTAAAGCATCTCATGCCAGAGAGCCTCCCCTGTTCTCCACCTCCCCTTGTTACTTAATACTGGGCAATAAGCAGAAAGTTTTGTAGCCAGCAGGAGGGAAGCGTGTCACGGATGGCTGGGTGGCTGTTGTTGGTCACCAGTCAAGCACCACAAACACCGACCCTGCTGTCGGGCAGCTGTGGAAATGACTCTAGGACTGCCTGCAGTCCTCAGCCTGTATATATATTAGCCTGCAAGAGTCGCTTTTAACAGTCTAAAGATTTCAAATACCTGGTTTTTACTTCCCCAAAAGAGCCTCCCAAAGAATACCAGTACAAGGAAGCGAGCTGCCTCTGTTGGTACAATGCACACACCAGGGTGATGCTGTGTCAGTATCAGCACGTTCTCCTCTGCAGCAGAGTGATTCAACTACAGCTTGTATTAGAGGGAAGAACTGAAAACTAAATACAGGGTACAGAATTTGGGATGGGAAAGGAGGAGTCACCCAGAGAGAGGGTTACATGTTCCGAGCACTGGTAACAACGCTCTGTACCTCATTGTTCATGTAGTGGAGGTCCAGTGGCTGGCCAAAGGCTGTTTTCACCTTCTGTTGCACATCTTCATAGCGCACAGGACGGACGAATGGGATAATTCTGGAATGAAAGAGAATCACTGGTCAAATTCAGAAATATACTCAATAAATGCAACCAGATGGCTGGGCCATGAAAGCCATATTTGAATGTCTTCCTTTCATCCTCAAGCAGGTAGTGAACCTTTCTAATTTGAATTGATATTAATTATTTCAGTAAGGAACTCTTGATGTCTGGCCCATTCCCAAGTGGTTTGTCAAAATGCAATATTCAACTGAAGATTTCAAGTAGAATTCCTTTGTCCCTGAATAGAAAAGTATCCTTTACTAAGTAAATGTCTTTTACGTAACAGGGTCCAAATCTCCTATGCACTTGGCTTAAAGAACACTGCCTCAGGCACAAAACACAAACAAATACATTCAGCAAGAGTTGAATTAAATGCTGCAGAAGGCCCAACGAACGCTAAAGGATTTAGTTTAAGCACTCCAGTATCTGCACTCAAAACTCACTCCTTCAAAATTTCCAAACCGTGTTCCAGTTGAAAGGTTTCAACAAACATTCCCAGAGCAAAGTTAGTCCTGGACTCCTGAGGGAAAGCATCAGCAGGAGGACACGAAGGAGGCTGAAGCCCCACTTTCCCAAAGGTGGGCAGTGCCCTTAGCTCCACACTAGCCCTCTGCATGTTCGACTCAAACAGCTCCTAACATCTGAATCGCAGACTCATCGCGGTGTCCCTGCCGTTCTCCTCCTCCAGACCCTGTGTAACACAGCAGGGGCTTTTTATCAAGAGTTGAAGTCCAATCTAACTGCAGCTGTGCAACTGTTTGTCACTTATGGCTTGATGTAAAACAAACAAACACACACACCATTTTTTTTTTAATAGAGAGGCCTAATAGATCAAAACATAAACACTGCTTCAGCTGCACCAGCAGTGGCTGGGTGCTGCCAGCAGTGGCACAGCTGACTTGTAATAATTTAGAATATTCATACAAAACATATTGAGGACAGAATATTCACGTAAGACAGATCAGTCTCACACTCTGATGCTTTCTCCTCCGTGAGTATTTTTCACGTGTTACGCATCTCTGGGCACCTTCACCCACCGACTGACACACAAAATATGCACCGATGTGAATTATTCTGATCCCTTTCCCTGAGCCCAGACCTTGTGACACACTAAACACCCAGTTCTAGCACTGGGTCCATTTCCTGACCAGATGAATGGCAGGAGTTTTAGACTCACCTACACAAAAGAAATCCCAAGTGGCCACGGGCACGGCCACCCCAGGGGAACCCTGCGGAGTCCTGGGGCACACGCGCGCTCCTCAGAAAATGGCAGAGTACTTTTCTTTGGTTTTATTACTGTTTTGCCTACCTTGGAATAGAAACTCTAATGTTTTAGGCAAAGTAGTAATATGAAGTTCCAGCAAAGCATCTAAAACTGTTTATTTTCCTGGACCGTTCTTCTGCAGGAAGGTGCCAAGTGCTCTGAACATCGCTACCTTGACAGGCGTGGAAAAGGGTGATTTTCAGGAGAATCAGCAAACAAAGTATCCTGGGTCAAGAACTGGAGGATTCAAATGTGAGCTCTGGTTTACAACCCACCATTCTAGCAAACCAAGGACACTACTGCTTGGAAACCTACTTTTCACCTCTTTGCTGCACAAGGCCCAGATGGTTGGGTTGTTCCTGCCTTCGGGCTCCTGCAACAACCAGACTTCTCACCATCTGCTTCCACGTACCACGAGGCCACGCTGCGTCTCCACTACCAGCAAGTTAAACAAACAGCTCTGGGACACAGCTGACAGCCACCATCCCTCTACAAGCTACTACACCACTTTGACAGCTGCTTACTCCATTGCTGCGACCCGCACCACCTATGCCATGCTGAAATACTGTCACAAAAAGCCTCTTCACTAGCACCGCTTCACAATTTTGCCATCAGGCAGAAACAGGAAGACCTGAATGGACCACAGAAACCCAAGACCCATCTTGCTCACAGGGGCAACTCTCAGAACTCAGTGAAACCCCAAATCACCTCTGGGGAAGCAAACTGAACTGGGAAAGCTTGGGCTGAACCCGTCTGTTGGGTAGAAGGCTTAGTTTCCAATGCATCCTCCCAGCCCGCTTCGCCAGCGCTCCGTATCCTTGCACGAGACGCGGCTTTTGTTTTAAATAGCTCTAGTGTTAGTTGGCTTCCTCAGCCCCTTCCCAGGAAGGGTTCATCTTGCTACCAGACCTACAACGTTCAGCTATTTAGAAATAATTGTCCTTGTTAAAAGGCAGCCCACAATAACATTTTCTACATATTACTAAGAAACCCATCCATGAAATTATAGCACTCTGGCACCATACAAACGTAATTTAGCCCTCAGCTGAGCTGAAGTCCCTTATAAAGACTTCCATTCTATGCTCAACGCATTAAAAAGCAGAGCTGTTCTCAGGTGCCACAAATTCTATTAGTTTAAAAACTCGGTGCGCTCTTTTAACACAAAATCATGGACTGCAGGGTTTAAGGAGCCCATTCCTGCCTGACCACCTTAAATATTTGTGGTTAGATCTGGCAGCTCCTCTGAAACCAAGCACACACACTTACATTCTCGGTGCAAGCTTGCTGTCTGTAACTGCATACCACTTTGGGAATGGGGAATTCAGGCGAGCGCAACTGCATAATTAGACTAACACACAATCAACCTTTTCATTTTAGTGTTACTTCAGAAAAACCCCCACCTTTCTTCTCCCCTGAGCTTTGTGCCATCTTAAAAGCACTCGGGCAGAAGACGTGGAAGATGATACGGCTGCGGTGACAAGATTTAGCTTCCCAGTTACCTTGTCCTAACATGGTATCACAAGAGACTGTGACATGCTGCACAGTGGCTCTGCTGTAGCCCACACAAAGCCTTTGACCCAGCGGAGTGCTGAGATCTGGCTGACAAAGGCAGCTGTAGGTCCCAGCAACCATTACTTTTAAAACTTCTCCTTGAGCACCAAAATTCAGGGTTTTGTTTTTTAGCGATAGAATTTCGGTAAACGAAACCATTCCATTTTTGAGGAAGACTTGAAAAATTATTCTCTGCTGCCTGCTTTACTAACAAAGAATGCCTCTGCTATTCTGTTGGAACAAAAATCCCTAAAATTGACAAAGCAGGACACTTGAGGAGGAGCTTAAGCAGCTCAGCCAGTAACCTTTGCTAGTAACAGGCTGTTAGGCTCACTCCCTGCAACTCGCACTGCTGTACTAGCAACATTAAACTTGCATTTTATCACGAAACCGTGAAACTACTTCACGATGAAAGTACTCTCTAGGATGGGAGAAACCAGACCATTCCCGCAGGGTGGCCATGAAGAGTAGGACAGAAATTTGTGCTTGCAGTCCAGTTGAGCAAATAAGGAGCTTTTTGAGACCTACCATAAAATGCCCCAGCCAATTTATCCACTGCAAACAATACTGCAAACACTGAAAATGCTAATTCAGTTCATTCTGGTTTTTGTAAAAGAAAGTCTCTCAAAACCAAGTATCAGAGGAAATAACAGAGGAACTTTTACACCAATGAAAAAAAATCTTCCCTTGATGTATCTGTTCCTCAGTCACAGCAGGACAGTGACAGGTCATCAGGAAATGAGAAACTAGAAAAGAATGGCACTAATTTGATCAGTTTCATTTGGTTTTAGTTAAAGGCAACAAAAAGGGAACGTATTTGAAGTAAGACTACTGGGCTGAATTTCTTTTAGGCTGGACAGCTTTCTAAACATTACTGCAATTCACTTACAAACAGATATTAGGGAAATAAATCAAAAGTTCTGTGTGATCCACAAATTTTTAAAAATAACCAAGTTGTGGATGACCTGTTTGCTGTTGCCTTGACTGTGTGTTTTTCATTCAGGAACAAGGAAAGCGAAGCCAACAAAATCTTTAACCTAAATTAACTGATGACTAAATCATCCCACTAAGCAAAGAATCACAAGCAGCGAAGACAGACAGACTTACCGTCTTTCCCCATTATGTTCAAACTTTATCCTGACATCATTCTGCAGAAGAAAGAGCAAAAGGTTAGTTCACAGTGAAACTCTGGCACAGGTTAAGAGCACGCAGACAGATCACCATAAGATTTCAAGGCCCAAAGCAGGTTAATTTGTGACCACTGCTGGCATCAACTCCTCAAAAGGCCAACCCGAACACAACAACTCTGATAAACCTCCACAGATCCTGAGGACAACAGTGGACACGCGTGAACACTGCACCATGAGGAATGGAGAAACTGATAAAGGAGAAAAAGGAGGAAAGGAGTAAAAACTAAGCTGCAATTTTAATTAACTGTCATTTAAACATAAGACACTGAAAGAGATTTTAACTACAAGGAAAATTTATCCATCTAACACTGCGTGGCAAGAGTCTGAAACTGAGTCCAACTGCTCGTTCATCTGAACTGAAGCTCATTTTCTTTGGGCATTCTCAAAGCAAGTATGTTTCCTTCCGTGGCAAAAAACGAGAGAGAGACAGGGAACCCGAGACAGTCTTTATTCTCAAGACACAGCCTACATCTCTACTTTTGCAAAAACGCAGCCCCTGCAACTCAAAACTACGAAGTTACAAACAGGTTAAAGATGTGTCATCTTTCAAAGTGCAGAGGGGTCATCGTCCATCCACGGCAGATGGTTGAAAGCAGTGACCGTGTGACCTCTGCGTTCACAGCACGCTCAGGAGGTGCCATGTGGCACGCAAGAGTCAACGCGATGAACTTTCAACTCTGGAGATCGAAGTTCAAATCCCAATTTAGGTCAGAAAGATAAAAATAAAAGGGAAAAAATCTGCTCTGATAAGACTCCATAATTTCTGCCGCACAATTTATGTGCTTGGAATAGATTAAGCCATCTGTGAAAGCCTTAGACAATAGGCAATCATACATCTAGGAACTTCAAAAAAATGTGGCCAGGAAATGCTCTTTAGCTGGAGGAAGTATCTGGCAGGCTGAGTGGTCAAGAATGCAGTTCAAAGGGACCCAGCAAGCCCTGTGAGCACACAGGATTCCTGCAGCAATCCTGCAGGTACAGAACTGACCAAGGAGAAGGAGCTTCCTGACCAGATCAACCATCATCTGCTGGGGGGGAATTTACACCTAACGTGACCAAAGGTGTTTTCTCCAATGGGAGGAGAGAAAGAACTTAGTCTAGAATGACACCAAGATGAAGCAAATTCTAGAACTCATTTTCATTGAACAGTAAAAATGTAACAAACAGCAAAGGAATCATGAACTATAAAAGATGTCCAACTGCAAATGGAAGAGCTGTTTCTTAGACATAATGGATGGAGAAAGGATTCCTTTCTATCAGGATTTTCAGGGAAGGAAGGCTCTGGATTTTTTTTTTTTCATGCTATACTATTACAAGCAGCCTGATCTAAGGGAAATAAATAGGACTGTTGGGATGAATTTAAATGCAATTAATTTTTCAAATCAAATTTCTGACCTCAAGATGTGGGCATGAAACAGCTGAGTGACAAAGCCTCCTCTTGTTAGTTAAAATCAGACAACACAAAGATTTTTGGGGCTCTGTGGAAACCTTTCCTAAACTTGCTGGTACCTAACCAAACTCCAGTATCTGTCTCAACTCCACTGCACGCTTCCAAACCTGCAATTTGTAACAGAGGGAGGGAACCTGGCACCTCCCGATGACTTTTCCAATAGGATTCAAACACTGGCCAGTTTTGTCTATTTTTCAAAGAACTAAGAAAAGATATCCAATGTGAGCTTAGCATTCAAATGTCAGAGAGAATCTAGAGGGAGAGTTAAACATCTATTGCTTTTTGCTTCCTTTGAAAGCAGCAAACCTATCACCTACATAAACCACTTTTTAAAGCAGCTCACGTAAACTGTCCTAAGAGATGAGTAAGAAATCAAATCCAATCCAACTTTAGTACTGCTGTGTTACAGGTCTGTGATGCAATATCATAAATAATGATTACAGATTTTGATTGAAGACCTCTCTGCATTTACGTTTCAAACCGATTTGAGAAGGATTTTGTACTACTCCATCTATGGATTTGTCCAGCACATTCGAGGAAATCCCAGATCCCAGCTGAACGAGTAGATTATAAGCAGACAAAGCATAAAGAAGAGACAGACATGAAGTTTAAAGCTTGCTCCAAAAAGCTTAAGCCTGTAATAGGGATATAACTGGAAAGAGTTATTTTACTGATACAGGCAACTTCTCCTGCTAACATTAGTCTAACTGCAAGTAGCTCAAGTTGATTTTTTAGGACAGAAACGGACAAAGAATTATTGATTGAAATTGTTCCTTTTGCACTGCAGTATTTCCTTCCAGTGATACGCAGCACACGCTGAGTGATGTTATTCTGCCCTTTCTTTCTACCAGAAAGCCACTGCAATAGTTTTCTCTATTAAAAAGCTCTCTAGCAATGTAAAATGAACCTAGAGATATTTTAAAGTATTGACCTTGCCACTTACTACCCTGGGAAAAGTATTTCTTTTAGAAACTTGACTTCAGATCCCCACACTCCAATCTGGGTTGGCTTCATTCCGCCTTCAGGTGACACAGGCCGGGCAGCTCCAGCCGTTAAGGACACTGCCTCTGGTCAGACACCTGTAAGTCGCTGGGTCTTTTTCGCTGGAGCAAGGTTAAAATGATTTCACCACAGCTGGCCCTTCCAGACAATCCCCTTCCCTGCTCTTCGGTCAGTCAGGCTGACCACCTTCCACGGGGCTCTTGGTTCTGTATCACGCACGAAGGTGAGCCCAGGCTCGGCCCACCATCCCACAGACTGCATCATGCAGCTGCCTTCCCAATCACAAATGGAAATACTTGTTTCCTCTCCAGCATTACACTTCCCAGCTCCCTGCTTTGAGTGCAAGTGTTATTTCCACTACAATGACCAGCACATCATACCGCCGCATCACGACGGAGTCGGTAAAGACAAGCCCTCCTGGCCTCCTACACCTGCTGCAATGGGTTCCACAAAGGCCACTGCATGCAACTTTAAAACATGCTCCTAACTTACAGCTGCTAATATTGATTAGGAAGCCAGTTTTCTTACCGGGATTTTTTTTTCTTCCACTGCAGAGGCACACTGGGTTGTTATTGCGGGGCTGCCCAGGAGGGGGGGACTGCTGGCATTGTGTTTTTTCTTTAAAAATAATAAAGTCATTTAAAAAACAAATGGCAATAGGATCATGAAAGCAGAAAACCAGCTGTTAAATTTTGTAGCTAATCTCCACAGATCAAACCCCACCAAAACTAGAGGTGGGAGGAAGGCAGGATACTCAGACGTTGCAAACCATCAAACCTGCACCCTCCCTGAAGGTCCAGAAAGGTAAGCACATAAAAAAGGTCCCGTGTTGGCAATGCCACCTTAGCAAGAACAGGGAGCTAACCCACCTCTGATGCTTTGGCTGCCAGCCCAAGAGAGAACAGAGGCAGCAGACCCACTGTCACCCTACTGTGTCCCCAAGTAACCATTTCAAGGTCTCAATAAAGGGCCTGTTACCTGTTTGTTGGAGTGAGCAGTGTCTTTATTCTTCATGGTATCATAGCCAGGCAGTCTGTGACGTCGGCTCATCTGGAGCGCTACCAGGTCCTTCATGATGGATTTCAAGGCCTCTTGTTCATCTGGGATGCACAAGAATTTTAGTAGTAAGTTGCCTGGGTGAGTATCAACCGTAACACTGCTGCACTTGTTTTCTGCTGGCTCACAGAAAGACACTCTAATTCCTCTCAGTCATAAAAAGCCTCAACCTACTATCATGAAGTAGTACACAAATAAATTTTAAGTCACTTGTCCAATGTTACAGAGTGATCTGGCCACAGTAACCTTCAGAATGAACATCACCAGCCCCTGGTTCTGTTCAAATCACTTCACAACAAACAGTGCAACTCGGACAGATCTGCTGGATCATCATAGGTCACTTAGGAAGGGCCAACTGATGCTTTTCTGTCAAGGAAAACCTGGTATGAATCTGTTCTTTCCAATTTTACATCCTGTTAACTTCAAATTCTTGATTGCTAGTAGAACAAACCACAGGCAATAGAAAGAAAAATGAAGAACTGGACAAAGAGTCATCTTAGAATATCTCTGAATTCCAACCCTCTCGCACCCATTTCCCCAACACATTCCTCTCTCCCCCCAAAACCAGCTGATAGAACCAAGGTCAAACCATTTTATCAGAGTTCAAGATCTACTGAGCATTAAAACACTGTCTGCTGGCAAAGCACAATGCAGTGGGGTCAATTCAAGGCTTCTTGCAAACACAGGAGAATAAAAACGCACACCGAAACACCTCTGATACATAGTACTGACCGAAAACTACTTTCTGGATCTAAGATTCCTGATGTAACCAGTTGTAAGTGTTCTTCCCTTGCTTGTTAGTTTTGAGAAGTGCCATTTAGCAGAACTTTGTAGGAAGGCTAGAGAAAAATAAAGACCAAAAAAAGGAGAGAAATGCCTAGTAGCTGCGCCGTGATGGATGCTCCCACGAAGCAAGAAGGTGTCAAAGCTACTGAAAAGAATCCTTTGGTTCAAAACTGGGCACTCTGCTCCTGGGCCCTGTGCCACCAGCGTGACAAAGCAGCACCAGAGGCCGTCAGACGATCTGCCACTGGATTGCTGGCTCACATAGCAAGACTCAAGAGTTTTTAGGGCTGAAGTGTTGTCTCCTAGGCGAATAATACGTCCAATTAAATCCCTTCTGATACTGAGGCGTAATTTAGAGGTGAAATTTGAACCAGAGATTAGATCAGCTCCAAACATGCTCAGATGAAGAATCTTCTAAAAAGAGCTTAGCTGGACTTGACCAGCACTTTGGATGTAAATTTCTTTCTTTTTTTTTCCACAACTGGAACTGACTGAAGCACTAAACAGACAGACAAGGTTATCACATCCTGACCTGTATGACAGCATCAGGTACACAGTGCTTGCTATGCTAGAAGGGCTCCTGTCTTTCCCCAAGTCCTTAAATGTATCAGGTTAAGGTGCTTAAACTGAAATGAGCATTTTTGAGGCTGATCTGTAAACAATTCAAACTCGATGGTAAAAACCCAGCATAGCTACACATTTGCTTCTGACTCCTGACACTGGTTGGGATGGGCAATACCTCACATCTGGAGGGGTGTCCTGGGAGCAGTTACTGTACATGAATCAAGGGACTGCCTCGTATCTGTGCATTTCTCTGTGGAAAGGGCTCCCAGGGACTATTTGTTTCTTCAGTTCCATGTTAGGCATTTGTTTGCGAGTGTCTCTTGATGAAGCTTATGTTTTATGCAGAAGACTGGGTTCATAATTAATCAACAGCTCAATAACAAACTAGATTTTCGCAACGCTCAGAGATGACAGATGTGGGACATAAACAGCTTCCAAAGCATGCAGGGAGTGAATGCTAACAAAATTTAGAAGCAAAAAGGGGGGAAAATATCCATCTGCAGAGGGGCAACATCTAAAGAAGTCCAAGTCAGGAAAAAAGTCACACTAATATTATCTTTGGTACGACCGATAGTTCCTGCCCAGACGGTCTGCTGTAGCTTTCTGAGAGCACTGAACGCAGGAGCAGAGGCACTGCCACTGTGGGCTCCACTGTGTGCTCCCAGGAAAAGAGAAACATCAGCCCTAGGCCAGGCAGTAGAGGGCAAAGGAAAGAAACCTCCCAAAGCATTTGCAGAAGGTGTTAATTAGAGTAAAATCCTTAAAAAAAAGAAGGGAAAGCAGAGCAGAGAAAATAAAGTTACTTAAAAACCATCCATATTGAAACCCACCAAATCTCTGCTGTCCAAGACAAGCCAAATGAGACAATAACCACATTGTGGTAGCAGAGCAGGGAGAGCACTCCTTGAAATTCCAACTGCAGGCAAAAGAAACGAGGGGCAGAAGTAACACAACCAGAGCAAGAGGTTGCTTTTTCGCAGAGCGCATCAGCCAAAGGAAATAATCACTGGGATCTATCTCGGCACTAAGTAACCCCTTGTGGGAGGAAAATGTGAAAAAACCAGTTGTGAATGAAGTTCAAGTTCCAGGTAGCTAGCAGCACAACTTTTTTTCCTCTCTTTTTTTTTTTAAATTGTTTCCAACTTTACATCTGAACATTTAACCTTTTACTTTACTGGAGTTTCTCCAATTTAATCTCGTTTGATATTAAGCATGTAGCCCTTGGGTTACCTGGCAGACACAGACAGTAACTTTGCACAGCAAACTGTCACAGACTGTGGACTGGCACATCCCCGGAGTGCCTGGCACATCCCCGGAGTACTTGCCACCCGAAACACGCTGCGAGGAGCTGGGAGACAAGTTTTCCACTACAGTGCAGTTTGGGTTTGGCCAGATACCAGGAGGATGAAGAAGAGCTTGTCTTGGCAGAGTTCCTTTGGGCAAGAAGCAAACCAGCTATGAAAGCAGTTCAGAACTGAGCACTCCTGACGAGCAATCGAGTCAATCAGAGAACACATCTACAGGTAAGCACTGGCACCTCGGCACGGCAGAGCGCTGGAACGTCGGGATCGATGGAACGTCGGGATCGATGGTTGCAGCGCAACCGTCGGCTACAGGTGTCTGACCCCAAAGCCCTGGCCCCTTGTAAAGGCAGCCTGTTTACAGCAGCTGGGCAAAGAGGACAAGCATCTGATCTAACCAATTCAGCGTCTCTCAGTAAAGGGTGCAGCTCAGCCACACAGCTGAGGCAACCTGTGAGTTACAACACATTAAGCCAAGACGCTGAACTCTTCAGGGCAGCATCTGAGCCCCAGCTGGGGCACTGCCAGGCCCGTATCTCAGCTGCTGCAAACCCAGTGTGCTCTGCAGCCAAGTGCCAGCACCAAAACCTCCCTCGTGTCCACGCAAAACACAACACCTCCCATCAAAGGCTGATGGAACAACTTCAGGGGAATTTGAATCTTACACTGAGCTACCGGATCCCTAGCACTGAAATACGCATCCTGCAGTTCCCCCCTGTGTGGGTGAGGTGGGAAACGATGCGGTTTTAGCTTTTTACACCATGAACACCCAATATTGATCTGAGCTTCAGTAGGGAAAACATGCTGCCAGTTCGGACAGCATTGTCATTGATTTAATGTGGAGAAGCAGGAATACTTCCTTATTTTCATCAAAACAGAGGATTTCCATAGATTGACTTGAAAGAAGCACAGGCAGCAGCATCCCATTAATCACACAATGCAAAAGTTATTACAAACGAAAACGAAGCGATTCTGGAAGCGCACTGAGAGACCCTGTTTTGCTTGGTCTCCAGTAGGTCTGTGAAACACAGTTCTGCTTTGTGCGGGAAAGATGTTGTCCAGGAAATGCTTTTCATGTTTGAAAAACTACACTCAAGGATTTTTATAACATCGATAAAAAGGAACTGCTACTCACAGAGAAAGCTATTCCTCTGCAGAAAACATTTATTTCTGCTAAAACGTGGTTTATTACACAGGTCTGAGCAAGTCAGGGTATTTGCTGTGGCAGAAGTGGAAATAGGTTTTGTTTGTTTGTTTGTTAAAAAAAAAAAAAGAAAAAGAAATCATGAAGTTCAAACAGAGTAAAAGCATCTGCACACTGGTAAAAACAGGAAGTCTGTAAACCCCTCTAACCCAGGATGCTATTTTATATAGCATGGCAACAGAAGACACAACGACACATTTATCTGAGAAAGAAAATAAAGTGAACAAACGAGCGTGTGCTCGCGCTCTGCCACCACAGCAGCAAAGCTGCTTGTTTGCACAGGGGATCAGCAGGTCCAGGGGCAAGGAGTGAGTCTCGTGAGTGAGGCGGATAAACTGGGGCCATGTGAAAGCTTGTGGAAAAAAGTTTGGAATAGTTTAACTTTGAGTCCTTCACTGTGACGGGCTGAGCGGTAATAAAATGCTGCTCTGCTCCGTGTTCAGGAAATCACAAGCGACCTGGTTTGCAGACTTAAAAAAGAAATCAGAGTTTCTCTACGAACCTGATCCACAAGGTGTATGTTTGGGGTATCCCTTCTAACCCACAAAGGTAAAAAAAAAAAAATAAAAAATAAAGAGGTTGGGATTTAAGCTGGCCCTGAGGTGTGGGCTCAGCCCTGCTCCCCTCCCCCCGAGTGCCCCAGGGGTGTCAGGGCCGCTGAAGCCGGGAGCTCCGAGCTCAGCCATGGGTGCGTGTGAGCCAAGGGAAGGAAGTGACACAGGCAGGAAAAAAGAGCAGATCGAGGGAAAGACTCGACTGCAGCTGGGCCTGCAGCGCGTGTTTGGCCTGGGCCTGCCACACACCATCCAGCCCCAGCACGGCTCTCCCCTCCCTTCCACACGTAAAGACTATTTCTCAGTGCTAGAAACGAGCAGGTTAATGGTTGGACTCCATGATCTTAAAGGTCTTTTCCAAGCTAAACGATTCTATGATGCTAAGTAGCTTTATTTTAGACACTGCCAAGGAGCTCCCTGTAGGGAAATAACCCTCAGCTGTAGTCCCTTCTGTAGATGGCCAGAGCATGGCCTTCAGTGAGCTCCAGCTGCACCAAAGGAGAGGTGAGAAACCACCACACCAAGCTCTTACTGCTCACCAGGCCACGGATCTTTCAGATTAGTTTACAAAAAAGAAGATGGAAGAAAAGTAGAGAGTGACATAACCTGTTACCCTTAGATGATTTGATCACAACTGCCTAACAACTTTAGGAAAGATCTTTCCTACCACGAGCCATCTGCTTGTGGCTGGACCATGGTTACTCCAGCACCAGCGCACGATGCCATGGTGGAGTGCTCTGCAGAACTGCACGTCTTCATTTTGCACTCATATGTTTTCAAACAGGCATCCAATTGCTGTTTGAAAACACCTCCATGGAAATCCAACTCCTTCCTTCTCAACTATGTTGGGCTTATGCACCACCTGGCTGGTTCCTTTCAAGAAGACAGAGACAGAATAATCCTGCCCCTTTTTGTACAAGCGACGCTCTACTGAGGGATCCACAGGTATTTGTGGTATTTACAAAATCAAAGCAGAGTACAAAGGAAATGCAGTTGCTTTGCTTTTGCTTTGAGCAACATTCGCAAAGCCTTTAGAATTTACAATCGAACTAGAACTGATTAAGCACATGGACTAGGTAAGCGAAGGGCAGTCTTAGAAAACTAAACCCTGCTGCAGGGAAGAAGCACTCAAGCAGTAGCAGCCCACAAAGCCATGCAACCCTGCACCTAGGACAGCAGTGGCAATTCCCTTGCCAATAGACAAATGTGAGTGAATTCTGGTTTAGAGCAACTAAGTTTTTAATTCTAGTACATAAGACCCTGCTTTAAACTCAAAAAGGAACTAGGTAACGGAAAAAACCCAACCCAAATCCATAAGCAGTTCATTACACGGGACATACGGCCCAAAAGAATTACTAGCTCAATTCAGTCACGACAACATCTGACAGAAACTTTTTACCCTTGAAAAAGAGTTCCTCTAACTCCTTCGCTTGTTTTCATGTATTACTGTCAGGGTTAAACACATCAAACTAGAATTCAATGGAAGTGTCTTAAAGAATAAACTGTCTTGATAGACTCCCGAGCTGCAATTAATACCACGGTAAAAATTTCCCCAATTAAGTTTAAGCACATAAATTCCCACCTCGAAAACACGCAACCTGATTCTTAAGAGGCTGCAAAACCTCCCTCAGAGCTCCCAAGCCTGACCTACTGATCCTCGGTTACTCTGCCTGGCCAATTTTAGTCAAAGCCTGAGGTCGGGTGCGTGCGGCTCGGGCGGCTGCGCTCCCGGAGCGCCCGGGGCTCGCCGCGCTTTCTAGTACAACGCATTTATTTCTAAAAGGTTTAAAAGAAAACCTGGAATTTCAGCGTTTGCCCACGGCGACCGGTTTCCGCGCTGACGGCGGCCCAGCCGATGCCCAACGTAACCACCCCGGGAGCAGCGAAGCCATCGCGGGCCGCGG
>WUAM01000227.1:559274-576628 GCA_024336885.1 Actenoides hombroni | reverse complement strand
CCTGGCCCCTTCTCCTTGACCCCCACCCTGCAGAGATTTGTAACCATTCCTAAGATCCCCTCTCAGGCTTCTCTTCTCCAGATGAAACAGCCCCAGGGCTGAGAGCCTTTCCTCCTCAGAGAGATGTTCCCGTCCCTTCCTTGGCCTCTCTCCCGTATTTCCCCATCCTTCTTGAACTGGGGAGCCCAGAAAAGGACACAAAGCTTGAAGTTGGCCTGCTTTGAGCAGGTTAGACTAGATGACTTCCACAGATCCCACCTTGAAGTTCCTATCTTAAACCCAAACTGGTGCTGTTAAGTGTTTAGACTTCTTTTTATTAGTCCCTCCTGTCTTACTGCTCTGATACTAGAAAAACTTTCCTGGCTCTTCTATCCCATTTTCATGCCCAGCTTACAGCCAACTTTTTTCATATCAAGATTATCCTTTTACTTAAATAATCCTTTCCTCTTCCCTGGTATTTTCTCTCTAAACACATCAGGAAGATAATCACATCTCCTTTCAGGCTTCATTGTAACAGACACGGAAGTCACTCTCTTCACAAGACAAGCTTTGTATTTGTGGTATCTTGCTGGTAGCCTTCTCCCCCGCCCTTCCAATTTGAATTCCTCTCTCTTGTTTGACAGCATCATTATTGCTCTTGGACCAACTTTTCTACATGCTTGTTCACAGCTTCATGCTGGATCATCACTACCCTTTATCAACTACTAAATCTCAGCTTCTTTTCTTCATTAATTTCCAAGAAGAAAGAAACTCCCAGCATCCATCACAAATTTCTCCTCGTCCCTAAATTCACAGCCTTGCACTTTGTGCTGCTACATTTCATCTCATCTATTTCTCACTCTTCAAAGTCATTGATTCTCTAAGACATTCTAGTTCCCCTTGTATTACTGAAGCCTCCCAGTTTTGCTCATCATCAAATTTAATTATCATGCTCGCTTTTTGTGCCAAGGTCATTATAAAAAGGCTTTAGAGTGAGATTACTCTTGGGATGGGAACTGGAGAGTTCAGTATTAATTCCCCACCGCACCAGCCCTGATGTCAAAACACTCCATCGTCACCTTACCATTTGGTATTTTTGTCTTTCTTCCAGTTCTTACATGTGTGCACATAAAATTCTCAGTTGAAGTCCTGTGAAATGAGACCGATCACACGCCCTTCGGGTAGAAACTCCGTTTCCTTCACTCCAAAAGGTATTAGACTAGCTAGTCACAGCGAGCCAGGAGCTCCCAGCAGATGGTAGGAGACAGCCACCTTGGTACAACTCGCTCTTTCCATCTCCAACTGCCCAGGATGTCTGGATTTCACTGAAGCTTTCCATCCCCCCCCTTTGTCAAATTGAAAACAGAATGATTTGTCCTTAACAGTTCATCACTTCACCCACCTATCGAGTCTCACGTCTAGCCCAGCGATTTTTATCTGCTGATTTGTGGTTCTACTCTCATTTTACAGACATTATCACAACACCATCTATATGCAAGTGCCATAAAGCCTTTTTTTTTTGAACCAGTGTAGACACCCCCTTACCTTTTGTTCTTTTTTCCCTCCTAGACAAGCTGGTACACCCTTCCTGAACTGGAATCAGGAGTTTCTACCAAAACAGGTGCCCCTAATTTGTAGAACCTGAGGAAGACCAATTGAGTCATGTCTTTTTCCTTTAGTATAGCTTTAAGTAGACAGGTGTTTTGGTGCATTGGAATCAGGTTCTTTGTTTTACCAATAACACTATAGTACAAACTGATATTCTGTGGTTTTCCACCCAAGTTGCCCACATCCTTTCAAAGCTCTGGCTTTCCAGAAGAGAAACTTCCTTCCTGCGAGTAGCAACTACAAATAACATACTGAATTCTTCAACTTCAGGCCATTTAATGTAAAATAATCAGTAAAGATAAACTGAGGCTCTCCAGGAACTGCTAAGTCTATAGTTAACCCAGTTGTTCTAAAAGAACTTTACAGAGGCCTAATTGTCACAGAGCATGAAGAAAAGGAAATGTAATCCCTATTTTAGGGGTTAAAGGGAATTGCGCAGAGCCAGTGACTTGTTAAAAGTTACACAGGAAGTCTGGAGTAGACCTCTGGGATTATAACTCTTGGCATTTCTACCCAGTCTCTTAATCACTATGCCATCATCTTATTTTCTATTTTGGTAGCACTTCCATTTTCTGAAGCATACCTGCCTGACTCAGAGAGCCTCTCCTCCTTGCTATCAGATGTACTATTTCTTCTTTCCTTCCTGTTTCCCGTCTTGTTTAGGTAGACACATCCTTCCTGGGGAGCTGAGCAGTCTCCAGGCTGAGCCTTGTCCCATGCCAAAACTTCCTTATTCTACATCTCAGACTCTACAGCCAGAGACACTGAAGAGGAGCAGGGAGAAGAAATAAAAATTGAAAGGGCAAAGGAGGAGAAACCCTGTAAATCTTCAAAGGCTGCATGAAAGTGTTCTGCCCTCTTTTCTGCAGATCTGAGAGAAGAGTAATCTCACCGATTCCAGGCAGTTCTCATTCTGCTAACACTTTCTTGTTGTGCTCTCAGCTTTGAAAACAAGGTTAATGGAAAACTGACATCACTACCCAACTTCAGGACAGCGTGGCAGAACACACAGTGGCCAAACCTTACCTCACCTCCAGCAGAACACACCAACACTGTGAAACTCCTTCAAAGCAGGCCTGGCACAGCCTCTTCCCAGCTCAGAAGAGCAGCTGCCTACCTGTTCTGCTCTGCTGTGTCCTGTCCTGCTGCTGACAGCACCCCAGTAGAGGGGGCTCTGGAGCCGTCTGGTTAAAGAATAGAAGCCATTCTGCTTGTGGAAGTGGGCACAAATGAAAGAGAAGGAAGAGAAGGAAGGATGTTAAAAAACTATTATATGCTTTGAGGTCATTCCTTGCTTTTGAGCTAGCAGCCTGGACTGTTTATAGAGCAGCAGTAATGAAAACCACAAGATTAAATGCTTGTTATAGTCTCAGGGCTTCAAACCATCTCAGAGATCACGTCTTCTCTACACCTATGGGCAGTATAGTCTGTTACCATAGAGGATTTCTTTCATTTTCAACCACTTAGTGATCAGCGATAAATTATGTGCTTTTCACTAACAACTGGTATCAAAGAAGTGACTTTCCCAGGGTCATAGAGCAAGCAAGTCAGCCCTGCCAGATGTCAGTTATTCCTTAGTATTTACACAGGCAGAGAACCTCTCCTTGTCTCTTTTTTTCTACCCATACTCCTCTACAGGACTTTAGGGCACTGGTTTTCCCACACTGACAGGTAATTTGTTTCTCATATCACCTACCAGCTCCCGGCTTTTTGCGCTAGCAGCTCCAATTTGCTCTCTGGAAGTTGAGAAAGTTTTTTTTGGGAGAATTCTGAAGCACAGATCCAAGGGAAAAAATGTCTAGGAGGATGTAAATACATTTCTAGGGTATAAACAAACAATTCTTAGAAGGAAAGCATCTTTTCCAAATACAGATTACTAGAACAAAGTCCATATATAGCTTAAAATCACTGTAGCATCTTTACAGGCAGCTCTTTCCACTGTGGGCATGGAGCTTAATAAGCTTTTATTTCAAAGGCAGTACACAAAGAATTAGAGAGGAATCCAATGTCATCAGACAACAGTTTAGTTGAACTACAGTTAATATAAATACTGAAATCATCAGTCCTGCTCACCAAGGTCTAAAGTAAAAACAAATTCCCAAGTTCTGCCACCCTATTCCCCTCTAGGTTCTAGTTCCAGCAACACCACCAGTGCCTGAGCCTGTAAAGAAAACACCCTTTAACAGGAGAGACTTAGAACCTAAAGAAGTACCTAATTGCTTTGTCTTCATTTTGCCTGTATTCAAAAAGCCTTAGAGACCAATTATTTGAATTAAGAAGAAAAAAAAAATCCCGTTTCCTCTCATCTTAAAACCCAAAACCATGCAGGCAGGTAAGTACTATTTGTCGTGCATGGAACAAGCACTATATAAAGAAACTGGAAAACAAGCACTGACACACAGGGGTTTTGGTTTAAGTAGTCAATGCAGGTTGTACTTTAAATATTAACCAAGTTCTGTTGCAATTGGGTTCCTAACAATATAATTATTTGGAATAACTTGTGCCATAGAGTTGCTAGAATTACCAAATGTGTTTGGGTATCAGCAGGATGAGAGATGAACGCCTTTAGTCAGTTTTGTTGAGACCAGGTAAAACACCCACTCTCCCTTTTACGACAACAAACTTCACACAGGATGAAAGAAGCTTATTTGAAGTAGTTCCCTGCTACACCCTCCCCCTCCTCCACCCAGGCACCAGTTTTTAACTCACCACACAGCAAACTGCAGTCAATCTACAAATGTTCCATTTTTATTACAAAGTATGAAAGGCAGAAAATACTGTACCTAATACACAGGAGGCTGAAACTTAGAAAGAAGGTTAAAAAATTGGAATAAAACTACATAGGAAGCAGGAAATAGCATAAAAGGATGCAACATTCCACTTTTAAGCGATTTCAGAAAATTGCCTTAAAATTTACAGTTTCAACAATATGGTTCCATGAGTCAGGGTGTTAAAATCCATTGTAACAAAACCTTTTTGTATTTTCTCCATAAAAATAAAGGAATATAGGGACACTGCAGTTATCCATGTCAACAACATACGTCTGTTGAATAGCAGGATACTAGGATTCCTCTAGGACAGTATAGTAGCGAAGTTGCAAATCTCAATACAGAAGGTGGAGAAAAGAAGGACAGAAGTAAAACTACTATTGCTTTAACACATTTTAGTGAGAACAAGAAGTCAGGAATCTCATATGGATGTTTGTACAATCATGCTACAAAGATCACACCTTCAGGAAATTACCACAACTGGACTGTGAATGGGAAGAGCAGAAGGGAAAACACACATAAAAGTAAACATCTACTTGACTATTGGTAATAAAAATGCTTCGGCGCAACAGATTTAAATTACATTTTACACTACTAGCAACCCAAGGTTAAAAAAAAAAAAAGGTTCCTTTTAAATAGTAGATTTCATAATTCATATTTACCAGGTTATCAAAAAAAAAAAGCAACAGGTCGCTTCTCAGCTGTACTAGGACTCTTTCCTTCACTGGTTGTCTTTCTGCCCTTAGCTCGGTTTCGACCGACCAATCCTCATCTCTAATAGAGGGGGCTTGAGCATCACACACCTTGCAGACAGGAAAGCAAACTCCAAGAGATGAGAGCTGGAAAACAGGCTTACAGCTACTCACAGCCACAGCATTTTCTCAGGAAATAGCTTATTTCTTCATTTTGTTAGATTTTCTGAAAAGAAATAAACTTGATGGAAGCAACACAGGTAATTTTTTGTTGTACTTTTATGATTATGGAAATTCTAGTTTGATGCCCAGTATCAGAGCCTGCACAAAAGGCCACTGAGATACTTGACAGATGAAGTTATCATCTGAAATCAGGCAGCAGCAAGCAAGTTTCACAAGTGCCTTTGTCTCTGGAGTCTGCCATGAATCACTAGATGAGAGTTCAGTGACTGGTATTTAGTTACATTTTTAATCACTGGGTTTTAGTGCTGGTGAAAGGTGCTGATCAGAAGTTCTGGAGAGCTCTTCCTAAAAAAAACAAAACAGGAGTCAGGGGCATGCTAAACTCCTCTCAGTGTCCTTAAGAATGAGACATTTCTGGCACTTCTCAGGTAAGCATGGGGAAATACAGCTGCAGCTCTAAGCAAGCAGGAGAAAGTGCTCTTTAAGTGCCACATAAAATTAATTCCCTGGATTCTCTGCAAAGATCAAGAGAAACAGGGACATAGTTGACAGTACCTTGCTTGTTCCAGAATGGGTTTTGGACACCTCCTTTTAAGGTCCACTGTACAATAGATACAGGCCTGCTCTGGAATATCAGTCAGACAGCAGAAAGCAGGAAATACGTAGTGGAGAGAACTTGTGTTAACTGAGAGAGTAACCCAGTGTGGATTTGAGGTGGTCGGGCCGTTTTGCTAACCCACTGTGGGCAGAGTAAAGCCTTCAGTACTTGGATGGAACTCTAACTGTGCAATCTGTTGAGCCAAGAGCTGCCATTCCTCCTTTGCAATATGTCCCAAAAAGAGTTAAACCACCTCTACCGTAAGGAGCGGACAAGTTCAAGAATTTAGGTTTTCTGAGTTTACAAACAGCAGCTGCATTTTTTCCTACCACAAAAATAAGTTATCTGAAAAATCCAGCTCCACCTTTCCCCAACCAAGCTGCCACTGCTGCCATCACCTTCAGATGGTGGAAATGAGGATTCCCCAACACCACAAAGTTCCTCAGCAAAAGGGATTCTGCGAGTGACAAGCAGCACTACATGACTCGGGTTGGCCTCGTGAGATCGTGTCAGGCTCAGAAGGCAGAGCTTCAGTTTAACATGAACAGTACTGTCAAGTGCTCACGTTCTGGGTGCTCAGTAGAGACAGATGCGGGTCCTCCAGACGCTGCCAACCGCAGCCAGTTTAGGAGTTCGGCGACTGTTGTATTTAACGTTTTATACAAAACACAGACAAATGCCTACCATAAAAGGGCTGAGGAAAAGATGACTCTCCTCCTAATCTTACCAAAAATATACTTGTTAAAGTGCCATCTGCAAGAGAACAAAACAGACACACTCAGCTTTCTACATTTACATTTAAAACAAGCACAAGAGCATCTGTGGCTTCCACTATATCAGGCTCCTCCCCTCATCTGGTCTCTGGCAGGCAGTGATCTACAGTTCAGACTGATGCAGCTTTCTCATTGCAACACCAGGCAAAAATAGATCTTTTTACTATTATCCAGAACATTCAGGAGAGTAATTACAGCTAAGTTTTGAAAGGATCATTAACTTTGACTTATGAGAAGCAATGCCTCCCCCGTTAAGTACATTTCAAGGTTCCATAAGGAACAACCTGTATTATCAGTCTCCTCTCAGATCATTCTTTGAAACCACTGTGTTTTCTTTCTAAATAGATTGTCAAAGCACTCACATCCTTGCCTTTTAAATCCCTGCACACAGAAGTACAACTCCCATAGATGTAACCTACCCATTTAGACAATTAACTACAGACTAATTCGACACCCAACTTGTGTTCTGCAGGTTTCCACCTCACTAATGAGTTTTACATGATCAAGGTCCCTTGGTTGAGAGCCAATACACTAGCAACAGGTTGTCCATATAATAGTAGGAATCTATGGAAAGCTTGGTTTAAGCACAATGTAACAACCAAACAATAGCTTTATGTCTTGAATTAATCAACTGGAGAAGTGACACAGAGCTACTTCAGAGAAAAATATTTGTCCCAGAATCAGTCTTGCCTGTACCATCAATAGCACAAGATTTTCTGCTTTGCTAACCTCACTGATGCTCACTTCCCTTAATGTGACTTTATACTCAAGGGCTATGAGGCTTTTGAAAGCAGTTGCTCTGCATCCTCTGCTTGTGCAGTAAGCACAAAATCATTTAAATTAAATATCAAAGTGTTCATTTTCATAAACTCTGGGGAAAAAAAATTCTTACGGGGGCTTTACACGCAACATAATTGAAAGTTAAGCAGGTAAAATACGATGAACTGTATCATTGATTCACAGACTACAGTGAAAAGTCTCAGGGTTTTATTTTATCTTGCAGATAAACTTGAACCAGCAAGCAGACCGTTAGCTCCCTGCCACTGTGTCAGCAGGTGCTGGCAAAAGGGCACCAAAGTCTCTCACTTCCTTTTCTATATGGAAGTGCCATTTGCACTACAGAACATCTCACCCATGAGGATTTTCATGTCTTTTCAGTCATTAACCTTTAAAGTGACTTCTTTGAAAGAAGCTATTTTAAGTAGCATTTCCCTGTTCCAAAACAGCCTCTAGTGATTTAACGTGTAATTTCCCATGAAGAATGACAATGGATTATGCCCAAAGCAATATGCTGTAAATCCAGAAGGTGCCCAACTGGCTAGCAAACAGGATATAGGCTGGATTTACAATCCACTGGAGCCTACAAGATTCCTTCAACTTGCCTTTGGGTTTGGAAGGAGCACCCAATTCCACAAATGAAGCAGTTTTACAGATGGAAGGAATGACACTCGATCCTCTTCACATTCGTAGCAGGATTGTTTTCCAACAGCAGCAAAAGCTACCTGGCTATACAGACTATTAGGCCCTTTATACACGCCCTCGTCTCATCCTTTTAGTGTAACAAGATTGCGTTCCCCTAGGAATAAACTGCATTTGCCATTTAGTAAAGCCTGGAGCCTTTTAGTGACTTTGCTTTCACCTAAATTATCTTATGGCTTTTTTAAAGGACAATTCTACACTTGCAAAAGATGCACTCTTCAGCTAAGCAAGAGATGCATTCATCTTTTACTCGTGCCATCTATAAAAGAATGAGACTTTGAAGCATAAAGTGGACTACAGAAAGTACTAATACTACAGAAAGTTCCCTCTTGGTAACACACATATTATGCCTACTGTTTGTAGTTAAACAGGACATCACAAGCCTGTGTCCACATTTTTATATGGATATCTAAAGCTGTGAATGCCATTAAACACTTCTGATAAGAAAATCCTAATTTTCACTTCATTTGGCATAAGTATTTTCCAGTTTCAGGTGAAGTGCTACTGTAAAAAGTGATAACCTAATTGTTTGGATAATGCTATTCTGACACATAGATCAAACCCATCTGTGGAACACACTACTCTCAGCACTGCTGCTAATAAGAAAAAATGACCTTCAAGTCAAATCAAGCTTTCTGTCAAAAATTCCACAACTGAGCACAAAACATCATTGACAAGAGATGAGCTTGAACTGTGTTAGAGTCTCTTGGTTCCCTGGTATTAAAAGGAGTGATGGAATAAAGCTGTCCCTAATGAATTCTTATCAAATTCACTAGGCAGTGCTTTTCTGAGCTCCACATTGAGAAGCAGCCTGTAGAAGAGTATTTCTGTATGTCCAGAATGACAAAACTTTTCAGATTCTGTTCAGAATTTGACAGCACTTTCAGTGTCAGCTTCACTGTTTCACAGTAATCGCTTTTCCCAGCTTGCCTTTCCCACATAAACTGACAAGATTCCACTTTGCCAGTGTCCTACTATTTATAATGCTGCCTCCAGTTGCAGGTGAATACTCATTAGGTGGAAAGACAACTCTGATAGTTTCTGACACTTACATCAAAACTCAGCTGGTATCCCCTTACAGCCCAGCTATGGTTGTCATGTCTGCACCGGGAGAGAACTGCGAAGCATTCATCCGAGTAGCTACGTTATCAGCGAAGATTTTTATCTTGCCTAATCCACTCAGCTTTGATTGAAAAGTATTACTCGAGATTCACTATTCAAGACAAACAAGAAGCCCTTGGGCACATCCCCAAAAGATAGGAGGATGACAAGTGCCAAGCCACAGCCTCTATGGCACTGTTTCGTTTCTTTTAAACCCATCACCGTGCATCGCATTAGGGAATCATTTCTTTCAAAGAAGCAGCTTTCATTTGGACAGAGGACCAGCTTTTCCAACTCATCTCTCTCGTTCAACAAGACCTGACAGTACAAAGCAAACACACTTCGGGGAGAAAAAAAAGATTGCTTTGCACTCCTTTCAAGAACTTCCAGGAACACAGACCAAACACAGAGAAGCTCCAAGGTACAGGCTAACCACAAAAATCTGCCTCGTATTATTTGCCAATCAAGCAAGCTACAAAGTGTGAAACCATTTTATTTTGGTTTAGATAGTAAGTCTTCCGAGGGGAAGTCATTTGATTGGAAGTGTCAATCCCAGGTCGATTACAAATCACATTTTTTTCAGGAGACATTTACCTCCTAGGAGCTTAAGTCATGCACGTATCTTCTTTCTGAAACCTATTACCATTCCGTTCGCTAACACGACTGCGGGATACACACGAGTTCAGTTAGAGTTTAAAATGAAGGCCTACCATAGTAACAACTGCTTCTAGCATCAGAAAAGTGTAAAGAAATTGTGCAACAAGTACTTGTACACAGCACCAGAAAATTCTGCCCAGGTAACCAGGTATAGAGAGCCAAGGCAACGGTTAATTCTGGCTGGCCTTTACTGCCAGGGAGCCTGCAGCATAACTTTGATTTGTATCGATGATTAGATTCTGCTTTGGGCATATGGAAGTGGATCATATATCAAAAGGAAGAATCAGGGAGAAAAATCTTACTCAATAGAAAGTTAGCCCAATATATAAAAAACATACAAATGTTTAAACAGTTTAGAGGCAGCAACAACAGGAATGATAAAGATTCCTGCCAAGGTGGCTGGTAACATCAGCGTCTTTTTCCCCCACCTTGTTTTGCACGTGCATCTATTAAACTGGTTGATGTGCTGCCTCAGCTGGCTGACAAACACATGGACATACGCAGCAACTTAAAAGCCTGCAAGCTTATTAATACAGTCAACAAACAAATATACAGAACTTTAACTGAGGGAACAAAACAAAACCGAAAAAAAAGAGAAAACCAGAACCCAGAAGGTCCAAGAGGCTCAGCATGTCTCTGCATTTTAGTCTTGGAGAGACAGGATACACCTGCCATTGATTCTTGTAACAGTTTCTTGTAATAGTAGATGCAAAGCAACAACAGATACTGGCCACTTGACTTGTGTTGTTCTTACTTTATAGGGGAGGGGAAATTATACAGCCCTGCCTCAGTGTGACATGAAGCAGAAACGTTAGACTCTCAAAATCTCCAGGCAGTTGTTGTAGCAGATAGCTATCCAGTCTGGCTGGGTTGATGCCCACTGTACATTGTTGATTTCTCCCTCTGCTGTATAGGCCAAGATAGGGTCCTCAATGGCACGAGGCATTTGCTGGATATCCCAGATAAGAGCCTGATGGTCATCCGCTGCAAATGCAAGAGAAAAATCAGAAGAAGCAGCAAAGTATAATAGTCCAAGAACCCGTACAGGATCTGGCTGTTGCAGTCCTGATCAGCATTCAAGCCAGAGGTACAATGATACAACTATGCTCAAAAAAAATAAGCTTGGATCATTATACATTATCTGGGACAGAGCTGAAAAACAAACGGTCAGTGGAACTCAAATTGAAAACATTTAAGAACTGGATTACAAAAATATTTAAGAATTGGATTACAAAATATAAGGAGCATTAAAATAATACAGCTTAGCCAAAGCTGATGCACAGCCTGGGCACTGGGCTCACTACTCACACACACTAAGCTCTGATAGGTGTCTGTTTCTATAAGCGTTTGGGGAAAGTCACTAATAAAGGGCTTCTAAACTACAGATCTTCTTTCGCGAACGGCAGGCAGAGAACTGCCTAAACTTTTGGCAAGAGAGGATTTTGCCAGTGAAAGACTCCCAGAGTTTCACCAAGGCAGATGGATAGGGCTGGATCACACTTACCTGCTGTACAAATGTGGCAGGAAGAATGAGGTGCCCAAGCAATTCCATTTACGCACGCTCTGTGGTTATTTAACCTGGCAACAGGAGTGCAAGGAACCCTGACATCTAGAATCACAACCTTTGGAAATAAAAAAAACCCACTAGATTAATAACTTGCTTTTTTTTTTTTCCTTCAGAAAACCAAATATTTGGAGCCAAGACTTTAAATAGAGCCCTTTCTTAAAGGATGCATTTAGCAAGCAAACAATGTTCTCAGAAAATAGCTTCTGAATGGTGAGTGCGTCTCAAAAGGAGCCAGACCTCACAGGGAGGGCTTGTGACAAGGCCAAATGAATTGTGCTTCCCTGAAGCAGCACAGGTGACAAAGACACACTGCCTCGTGTGCTGAAGTGAGAAAGAACAAGGTGACTAAGACACTTGCAGTTAAGATTTTATGTGAAAACTATTGCCCAGCTGACTCACAGACCCCTCGTAAAAACCAGACGAAATATAGATGAGATCTTCAAGTTTTTAATGCCACAGTTACATCTTGAGCTCCAGATGAAGTTAGTAAAGTAAGATTCGGTCCTTAACACACTCCAGTCCAGGTACTGACACTGCTCCCTCACTCTAAAGAGCTGACTGCTAACTAGCACCAAACCACGTCCCACAAATCCCAACGACCAGCAGCTACAGGGGATGAGCTGCCGCCTCACCTCCATGCCGTCCATGGCCATCGTAGCGAGATAGTTGGGATCCTGCTTGTTCCAGCAGAGACGCAGCAGCGGATGGTGCTGGGGGTCCTCATAAATTATGGTGCTGTGCTCCAGATGACGGAGGTCGAACATCCTCACCGAGCCGTCTGCACCCACCGAAGCGAACATATCTCTGCCGCCCCCTGCGCGGCTGAAGGCGATGTCATACACCTGCTCCAGGACGGGACGGGAGAGAACACACCTCAGCCTTCCCCAGCACGCTGCCTCCAAGTCACAGCGAGACGGGCACGGATCGAGGTGGGACATCTCCCATCAAACACTCCATGTTTCTAGCAAGATTTTTTTCGTTATCGCACTTGCCGAAAGGAGGGGGGAAAGTCCAACAACTTGGGTTGTGTCACTACAGGATCACACTGAAACTACATGCATCAATTTTCCAGACTCACATTGTATTTTTATTAATTTCTGAAAAATATGGCGTTAAAATGAATCTTGCAAGTTGCTTATTGCCTTTGCTATGCTGCTGATTTCCTCTCCAGTTTGATGTTTTACCTCATTTTCCTAAAATATTCTGGAGCATAATCCAGTACAAGCATATACTCAAACCCAGATTCTGTGGCAAGTAAACAGAGTAGTTCTGATAGCCAAGAATATAGTCTAAATTAGTTTGGTACTCAAAACTGTGTATCTTAATCTTAGCTAGATTATATTTGGATCATTAGATTTTTCAAGAGAAAGGGGGAAACATGGAAAAGCTGTGTTCCTTTTCTACTGCTTAAAAAAAATGTTTTATGTAAACAATCAAAAACAATCTTATGTAAACAATCAAAAAAAGCCATCACCTCTTTGTCATGAGCAATAAGCTGGGTCTTCACATGGCCAGAGACCAGATTTACTCTTCCCAGAACCTGTCCTGTCTCCAGACCCCAAATAGTGCAGGTTGTGTCAATACTTGAGGTACCTGAAACAAACCCACTTCTGCTAGCAAAATTAATATTATCACAAATGATTTTATCACTTACTGGATTCATGTAACATCCCCCCCAACATCTCCAGACTCAAATAGCTACAAGAAGAGCGCACAGTTGAAATCAAGACTGTCAAACACTGAACAGTCTACCATGCAGTGAAATGACCCAAACCTTTTAGCTGCAGAAATAGTCTTCCACACAGGAATCAAGTGTAAATAGCTCATGTCTACTTTAATCTATTCAGAAGCCTGGTGCAGCTTCGCGATGAACTTTCCCATCCTGTAAATCTCCTGTGCATGTCAAACCCCAAATTCAATCACAGTGTTGCGATAGCGTGTTGTTATTAATTGATTGTTTCTGTGGGCTGAAGGTGGGGCAAGCAGTAAAGCTCTTAAGAGATGAGAGATGCAACACGCAAAAAATAAATCATGTAGTAAATAATTACTAAGACATACTATCACTGTTAATCTCCGAGCAAATCCCCCTGGCACAAACGGCTGCACTCTTCTGGGAAACGAGCCCCTGGATCAGTCGTCTTGGATCCACAATTTGGCCCACAGGCTATAATTAAACCTTAAGCATTCAGCCTCCTCTTCCTCCAACTGAATTAAAGGCTCCTGGCTTTACTCCTGCTGCTGAAATGGCTTCACAAAAGACAAAGCCTGGTATATAGTTTTCTATCCACTCCAGAACACACTGCAATAAGTCACATTCTGTCAGTCTCACCTAGAAGGTAAGGATCCACTTCATTCCAGTCAAATGATGTTAGTGGGGCACAGAAATCAGAGTTCTTGTTATTGTTTAGCAAACACTCTAGCCGGGTCTCTGTTTCACCCACCTGCAGAAAAAGCAAAACATCTAACTTAGAGCAACATTGCACGACTTGTTCCGCTTGCAATTCCAAAACCAAGTGTTAATTCTGGGTTTCCTTCCTCTCAGCTTTACATCCTAAAGCTCTGGAAAACACAATCACCATCTCTGTCTCCAACAAGGTGATTAAAACAGCAACTACCATAATTGTGCCGCTCCTATAGTCTTCTTTTTTTGTCACATTATTGCAGTTAAGAAAAATTATTGAGTGGTCTGACTTGATTTTATGTCTCAGCCTCCACACTGCAGCAAGGGCAAGACATCATGAAAGGAAAATAATTCACTCTGGTCTTGAGCGAGAAGGAGATCAATACACAACACAGTATCATGGTTTGCCTTTTTTCAGGGAGGATTTACTCACTCTCCACACGCGCAGATAGTCACCACTGGTTGCCAACAGGTCTGGATATACTCCCTTGGTGTCCGGGATCCACATGAGCTTTGTGGTAGGGTAGGGGTGATCAAAGGTGTTCCTGCAAATGAATTCTGAGCTCTCTTCATCCAAACCAACAAGCTGCACCTGAAAGAAGCCATTTTTAAAAGACAGCATTTTATCAAAACAGTCATTTATAATTACAGCATTTAGACTGAGCACTTCAGAAGGACACCTTCTGTAACCTCAAGGACAATATAAAAGGATCATCATGTCAACGGAATGAGAAGCTGTTAAAGCTTTGCTTCCTAGCTGGGGCATATAAGCAAAGTAGAGTATAAACAATCACCACAGTGCTTTACTTTGAAGAGATGATCTCAAATGAATTGAAATCCAATCCTAAAGGATTAAAGACCACCCTTCTCCACATTGCAAAGCCTAGTTTAAATCACAGACTTAAACTGCACAAACATTATCCCAACTCATCTTTAACTGAACCGATGCTCACAATGTCATCTTCAGAGAGCAGGACAAGCTGCAGTTTGCACGCCAACCACCCACAATTAAAACCCATGTCCCGGAATTCTTGGCCGTAACCCTGCAGACACATCAGCTACCGAGCTGTCTGCAGCACCACAGTACCAAAAACATTCTGTCACAACTGCACAGAATTAACACCCAGACTAAGCACATTGGAATCGGAAAGTTCAATAGAATTCAATCTTAAAAGAAGCGGGAAGCTGAAATATTTACACAACTATGCAAATGCTTTGTGTGAAAAGACCAAAAAAGCAGGTTCTGCTGAACGATCCTAAGTGAGTGAATTCCAAACTAGTGTTTTTTCACACTAATGGGACAGTGGGAACAGCTAACTTGCCCAGTTGTGAGCATGATGCAAGACGACACAAACAACAAGCCATCTCCACATAGCTTGCTCATGACAACACCTGAAGTAATGCTTCAAGTCCCAGACATTATGTTATTAGAAAAACACTGATGTGTCAGAAAGTGTTCAGAGAACAATGTGGTGCTGCGAGGATGTGTTTAACCTAGCAGTGGCTGCAAGACCCAAACAGGATGAAAGCCCCACTGTGTGAAACGCTGTTCAAACACAAATATTATGAGGACAACTCACTACAATTAGTTTGTAAGCTGCTCACTATAGGAACTTACCAGTACTTTCCATGCACCAGCTTCCTCCTGGGAACAGGGGCTTAATGGACTCATTCTAGGATGTTTATTTGGAAAAATCCCAAATATTCTGGGATAAGCAACTACACATTTACACTAGATCGGAAATCTATCATTTTTTTTTTCACATAACAAATGCTTCAGTGGATCTTAAACTGTAACATTAGCAGTTTTGAGCCCATTTAGAGATGCTCTTAAATACAAACCTCGTCCTCTGTCACAATAAGAGCCATCCTTTCACCCCATAACAAACCCTAAAAGACATACCCAGCGTGCCTCTGAGCTATCTGTCTGCCTTGCACTCTATTACAGCCACTCCTCATTATACTTCACACTCCAGTATGCATCAGGCAAGAATCTCCCAGTCTTCTGAAGTGATTGACAAAGAGCTTTCTAACTCCTTTAGGGATCAGAAATACTAAGCGGATTTTACAAAGGAAGCAAATTGTCCTTGGTGATACAAAATCTTGTGGCAAGGTCAGGATCAGAAGACAAATGACCTCTAATCATTCCTTCTCCTTCGCTTATGCTGTTTCCAGCTCAATACCAGTATATTAAGCCTACACAAAGCAACCAACACACTCATAACCAGAAGCAAATCTCAAACAGCTAAGGACCCGCTTTTGCTGCTGTGAATTTATACATTCCTGCGCTGTATGTTCGTGTTTAACCCTTCCTCAGATCTGAAGAAAAAGCAGTAACTCTGTAGCAAGCCAGTACCTCGTGATCTTTGACATTTTTAGATGCAGGCCAGGTTAGAGAACAAAATTTGTATTAGCAACACTAGGGATGCTGAAAACTGCTGAAGATCAGGTGCTTGACACCGACTGTCAGAGCTGGCAGCAGCCTCCGAGAACTCTGAGCAGGAGGCACAGGTCTGCCTGGAGACAGGAGCAGAAAATACTGCTCAAGAAGCTCTATTCTTTCCTAGCTCAGCATATTCAAACATACGACTCCTCAGACTTGACCACACAGAGCGATTACAGAATCCCTCTATTCATTCTCTTGTGCAGGTTGCACATGAAGAAATGGAACAAGGGAATTATTTTCAGGATGCTGATTATATTAGAGGCCTGTCTATCCCTCCTGCAAGCGAGGCAAGATTTGCTGCTGCCAGCTCCCGCACAAAGGAGCGACTGAAGTCAAGCCCAGATAAGACAGAGGTGATGCTAGTGGGAAAGTGACTGTCAGTCTGGATACAAATGGAACCATCCTACATCTCCCTGTAACTCATTCCAGTGGGGAGTGTTTGATCTCCATCAGTTTTGCAATTATGCTCTGAGAGTGGGTAGGAATGCTAAATAATTATTTGTTTCTCCAATCCATCAAGACATGCTAAAATTGGATGTGGATTTTCCTGTCACAATCCCAGCCGTTATCAACATAAGTCTTAACTGCAACAGTGCAGCTGAGTAAAGAAGTGACTTTAATCAGCACTCCTTAACTTCTAAAAAAATTAAATCTCTCCAACACAATCCAACAGAACCAGACAGAATTAAACGATGCCGAATTTGCTTTCTATGTTTTCATGCACGGTTTCAAAAACAGTGAAGTAAGTTCACAGTACTTTAAAAAAAAACAAAACAAAAAAAAATCCCAAACCCCAAACAACTATATCCCTTCCATTTAATTAACAGCTACTACAAACAACACCTCACCATTATTTTAGGGTCATGTACAATCAGAAAGATTCACTGCACCAATTAATCTCCAACATGCAATGGCTTTATCTTCGCAACTCTAAACTTTACAGGAAAAAAAAACCCAAAAGTGCCCCTCTGCTAACCCAGTCATGCTGAACGCTGTCGGGAGGCACTGCTCAGGAGAAGGTGGCACCTGGAGCAGCACACGGTCACAACCCGCCAGCCCGCTCCCCAGCCGTGCAGAGAACCACCCTCTACCGGTAGCTAAA
>WUAM01000227.1:543961-555766 GCA_024336885.1 Actenoides hombroni | reverse complement strand
AGCGGGGTCGGAGGGGTGGCGGGGAGCGGGGGAGGCCGCAGCTCAGCAGCGAGCCCCCAGGCCCAGCTCCAGAGCCCGGCGGCGGCAGGAGCAGCGCGGAGGCCGTTTGGGATTCGGCCCCTCACACAACGGGAACGGAAGCCACGCGCGGAGCCCCACCCACCAAGTGCGGGTTGGCTGGATTGCCTGTCACTTAGAGATTCGGGCATCTATTGGGTGATTTATCAGTCCGTTTGGCCCTTTTCGATTTTCTATTGGTCCTTTTGCCCTTCATTCCAAACGGCCGCTCTCCTTCTGGCTGGGGTAACCTACCGTTGCGCTCGGCCCCGCCCCGGAGGGAGGCCACGCTCCTTCTCGACATCTTATTGGCTACCGCGGGTCGCAGTGGCGCGAGGCGGGCTCTAGAGCCCTTATTGACAGTCGATTGGCTGGAAGCGATGTCAGTCACGCCGGCCCGAGGCGGGAGGGGAGCACTTCAGGCGGCCTCTGGCGCCTCGCGTTCGAGTCCCGCTGCCGCTGGGTGGGGACGGGCTTGTCTTTAATTAACTGAAGCGTAATTAAAGGGGGTTATTTTTGGTAGCAGGCAGCAGCACTAGTGTGCGCCCGGCGCCTTACTGGTGGAAGGGGCACAGGTGGGCATCGGCTTCCCGGGGAGCTCCTGCCTGGAGCAGGGCAGGCAGAGGCCCTGTGCCTGGCCCGGCCTGCCCTGGGCGGTCCGGCTCCCGCTGCGGGCTCCCAGTGGGTGTCCCAGACCCCGGCACTGGGTTCGGGCGGCCTCGAGGCCTCCTGGCTTCCTAGGCCAAGGCACAGGGTGGGGAGGAGGTGTCCTGGATGAGAAACCCGGGGTATAAATGGCCCCTTTGTGGGACTGTGGCTGCTGGGGGCCTGGGCAGGGACTGCCGGGTGGTTTTAGCCCCTGAACTGCCCCACAGAGCAAGATCGGCTGGGGGCAGGGCGGTTTAACCCCTTGCTGTGGGCAGGGGCTCTGTCCTCACTTCCTGGGGCCATGCAGACTCTGTTATGGGTGATCCTGGGCCCAGCCGGGTTGAAGGAGCTATTCCATTTGGACAGGAGCTGCGTCCCCTTCAGCAGGGGATGTAGGATGAGCTTTAGGTATCACTGGGGTCCCCTGAAGTCCCATTTGCTGCAAGGCCTCTTGGTGTTTGCCTGAGGTGTGTCTGTGAGGTCGTTTCTCAAAGGCAGGAGAACAACAGCAGGCTTCTCTCGCAGGAGAGCTTTTGCAAATTTCTGCTGAGCCTGAACTGTGTCCTACCGGGAAGGGATTGCTCAGCAAAGCCAGCCCCAGGCCCCATCCCTGACCTCTCAGACCTGCATGTCGTCTCTGTTAGCCTCATACTCCCTGGGTGAAGCAACTGGGGTTTGACCACAGCCTTTTCAGGGTTTAGTTTTGGGTTTTTTTTCAGCTTAGCACCTTCTGCTTTGTACTGCCAAGAATGAATTTGCAGATGCGCCCAACAAACACAACAGTAACCTGCATTAGGTGCCAAAAACATCTTTATTAGCAAAGTGTACACTAAAACTCCAGAGAAAGAGCTGCTCACAGTTTTACTACTCTCAAAGGGAGCTCGATACGTTACTTGAGCAGGCAGCCTAGGACTGTCACAGCATCTAACCGAACAGCAAGGCGGCAGTGCTACGCGGGCTTCTCCTACGAGGGCTGCTGCAGGAAGGAGTCTGCCGGGGAAAGGGCCGGAGAGGAGGAAGCATCTATCAAACCTTTATCAAAAGAGAGAAGCTGGGAGGAAGGGCTGGAGATGAGGTGTCTCGGGCTTTTCCGGCTTTCTGGGATTGTGCTTCTGAGTGTTGTGCTTTATGCCCAGGCCAGTGACCAGTTGGGTTCGTCTGGGGAGCTGTGGGATGTGTGCTGGGGTCTGCAAGGCGTGACTAGCCTTGCTGGAGGAGTCGGTGCCCTGGGACTCGTGCTGAAGCATGCTGAAGTTGGCAGGGGCTGTTGGCCCTTTAGTTTCTCAGTGGCAGTCAAGTCAGACAAGGACAGTTCTGTCCTCTGTCCTTGTCCCGGGCTTCCCACCTGCAGCTCCCCACCCCCAGTATTGCACTGTGGAGATCTCCTCCTCCTCTGGTGACTACCCTTTCTGTAATGCCCCCAGGCTCCACGGGGCCAAGCCCAGTGCCAACGCAATGGTCCCTGCTCCAAAGAGCTGACAGCAAAGTGACCTCGCAGCTATGAGCCGTGGATTGATTCGCTCTCCTGTCGCTGTGGCTCACTTGGCTTGCGCTGTTCTCAAGAGGAAGCCTTGGCAAGGAAGAGGTGGTGGGTACCGTTTGGCCTGGCCAGCTTGTTGGTGACCAGAAGAACGAACTGCTCTGGGTTCACTAGAATGTGCAAATGAAATCTACTCTACGGGAACCGCTGGAAAACGTTGACCTTGGAAGCCAGCCACTCTACGCTTCCTTTCATGGTGGCAGAAGACAGCTACAAATTATACCCCTGAGCCAATGGCATTGTCCTCTGTCTTACCCTTGCAGTCAAAATCAACATCAACTGACCAAGCTCGCAGTTGAGGTTCCTCTTGACTTGCTTCGCAGCCCCCACATCTCTAACTGCCAGGAAGCACTGGGTCGGAGAGGTGTCTCTGAATGTCCTGGTGCTCGGAAGATGCCTCCAAGTGCTCGGGGAGGGAAGGGAAACGAGAGCCCCGTAAGAGTCCCTGGGTGTTTGGTGGCCTTTGGTGGGGAGGCTCTGGGTTTGCGAGAGGTGGGGAATGGTGCTCCTGCTCGGAGAAGACCGTCATGGTTTCGTCGGATGCCGTGGCAAGGTGCATCCCACTTGATAAGGAGTCCCTGGATTTCAAGTGGAACTTTTCTACCTCCGTGTAGCTCGGGCTCTGGTGGGAAAGAAGGAAGCAGGGGGTTATGGCAAATGCAAAATAAAGTAGCCACACTCCTCACCCCATCAGGCTCCAAGCCCCCAAATGTTATTTTTTTCCTGAGGAAGCCTCAGAGCAGAGGAACCCACTCCCCTCCTTACTGATGGGACAGCCTGGTAGTGCTGGAGATGGCAGCTGTGCCCTCAAATCAGTGAGGCACTGGGCAGAAGCATCTCTAGGTAGATCTGCTCCCATTTCAAGACCCACGGGCTTTGCTGGGACCCACGAGTGTGTGGTGCTTTGCGTGCAGGGAGGCTGAAGGGTCCCGCCAGCCCTCCAGGACCCAGCTCGTCGGGTCAGAAGGAAGCTTGGCTGGTGCTGATCTTACCTGCTCCGGGGTTGTTATCTCCTTGTCCTCCGGGGGTGCGCAGGGGGTGAGCGGCTCCAGGCTCCGCGGGAGGATGCCGTACATGGCCAGGTTGTGGGAGGACGGAGAGATGGGGCTGTACGCGGGTGGCACTTGGGACAGCTGGCGCTGCAGGAGCTGGAGGATTATATTAATGTCTGACGACATCCTGGACTCCAGCCTGGGGACAGAGCAGCCCAGCGTTAGCACACTGCATCCCGTAGCATCCTGCGAGAGCCAGACCAGCAGCTGGGAGGGGAGGCACTGGGGAGGAGGTGCTGACTGAGCTGCCCCAGGGTGATGATGCTTTGCCTGTGCTGCTTGGGGACGTTTTTAGCAGAGCTTCAAAGCAGCACTGCCACCGAGAGATCAATCCCGCTGTCGCTCTCCTGCCACACTCAATCATCCCCTGCCCAGTTTTTGTGGAGCCACACTGGGATCTGGAGCTGAACAAAGCTAAAACTACCCCGGAGCGGGGAAAAATTGCAATGGTTAGTTTTAATCTGGATCAATTCTCCAGGCCAGCTGCCTGTGTTGACAGATGGGAGCGAGGCAGCTTGGTGCCAACCCTTTCTAACTGAGGAATGGGAGGAAATGGAGAAGTAGAGTCAGTCCCTTCCTTTTGCCTTCTCGAGTGAATCGAGTGGCTCTGGCAGGAGTGGGCACGGCCCCCTCACGGGCAGCGGCCCTGGCAGCACTCGCAGAGTGGGGAGGAGACCCGGGCCCCGCTGCCGGGGCTGGCACGTTGGCGAGACACCGGGATAGGTGCGTGGGCTCTGCGGTGCAGCGAGCTTCACATGGGCAGCGGGCGTGGGCGGGAGAGCCAGCCGCTCGCGTGGGTGCTGCCTGGGGCCTTGCAACCTGCGTCTCCGCTGGGGGCTCTTCCTTCTCGCTCAAAAATCAGCTCTTTTTTTTTTTTTTTCCTTGTTTAAAGGGCAATGATGTGCACGAGGCTCATTTGCCTGAGCAAGGAGATGCTCGCAGCTCTCCGCAGCAGGAAGAGGAGGCCTGCAAAGGGCTCGGGTCAGGAGCCTGTGGGTGGTTTCATGTCTGTGATTGCATCGAGTTTGGAGGCGGTGGCAAAGCGGCAGATCCCAGGGCTGGTGGGACAGTGGCTGGTGAGGTGCTGGGCTGCTGCCAGGGCCAGGACTTGCAGTTTGAGAAGCTGCTGCATTTGCAAAGCACTCCCACCACCTCCCCAAGGAATGCAGCGTCCCAGGGGGTCAGGAAGTGGCATCTGCTGCACACAGAGCCCACTGCAGCCACCCTTGGAGAGGAGGAGGAGGTTATGGCCCAGAGCCCCCCTGGATGGTCTTCCAACCCTGTCCACTGGGGACCTGCCCACCTGCTGAGCTGGGCCTGCAGGAGCTCCAGCCTGGACTCGATCTGCCCCGGTCTGTAGTCACTGTGCAGGGGGATGTCCCGCGAGCTCTGTACCAAGATGTGCTGCAGAGGCTCTGGGTCATGATTTGGCCTTCGGTCCTCCCAGAAAGTGAACATGTTGGGGATGTCCAGGGGGGTGGCTGGAAGGAGAACAGACATCTCAGCACTTCTGTCTTGCATCCCCCAGCCTCACTGTCATGGAGATGCTCCAGAGTCAGTCACCCAACACATTGATAAGAGCCATCACCCTGACATACATGGTGCTCAGGGAGAGTCAATCACCCTGGCACCTGAGGTGCTTATGGGGATCCATCACACTGGCATCCAACATGCCTATGGAAGGCACATAACATTTGGCCCCTTGGGGCAGCCCCAAAGCAGTCCCTGGTTGCTAGGAGAAACTGCAGAGCACAGGAGAGACAGAGCAGATATGGCTGGAGACAAAAGGCAGCAAAGACCCTTGGCCACAAGTGTGGCTCCCCTCAAATCCACAAGAGTTGCTTGGCTCTGCCCCAAGAGAAGGCCACCACGCCCAAGAGTCCCTCACCACCCTCCTGCCAGCCTTGGTGGATACCTGCGTAGGACTGGCTGCTCTCCGCTGCCTGCTTGCCAACCGTGTCACTGGCACTGGTGGTGACGAGGCTGAGCATGGGAAGAGCCTTTTTGGACGTGGGGAAGGGCTCAGCTTTTGCCAGGCTGCCTGTCTTGGCCTCGTCGTCGCTGGTTTGGGAGCAGGGAGTGGTGCTGCTGCCCAGGTCGTCCCACTGGTCCTTACTCAGCGGGTCCTGCGGGTTGGTGAGCTCTGAGTAGGTGTGATACTGCTCTGCATCAGAGATGCCCGTGTCTGGGTCTGTGGGGCAGCACAACAGGTTAATCTGGGGAGTACCACACATGGCAAAATCAGCCCCCATCCCTTTGAGGGTGCCTGTAGGGCTGGGACATCCTATGGGGAGGGAGAGAAGGACAGAAGGCAGTGTGGGTGCCCTCGGGGCTGGTCTGCAGGGCTGGAGGCACCAGCAGCTGCCGCCGCTTTGGGGCACCTGCCAGGGCAGTAATTAAATGAGGATCCCGCTCCCCAGCCCTGCAAGCCAGGCTCTGGCAACACCACGGGACTCACCAGGCTTGTTGGGCTTGCAAAGGGAGTGCTTGCGGCGGTGCGCCCGCTGGTAGGTGCAGTCGTACTCCTCGCTGAGTGGTGAGCGGGGAACGCTGTCTGCCTGAGGGATAAGAGGGGCTGGTCACCGGGGAAAGGGTATCGTGTCCCATCCCTGGGTGCCTCAGCCCACCCACGGTGCCATGTCCCATCCATAGGTGCCACATCTCATCCATGGGTGCCACGGCCCTGAGTGCCATGAGGGCTACAGCCCATTCAGTATCTTCCTAGGGCTGGTCTCCAGCTACCTCTGGCTATCCATCACTGCTCTGTCCCACCTGTTGACTCCTGGATGGGTGGCATAGCTCAAGGGATCCTAGAGGCTGGTCTCAGTGCTCTCAGACTGAACTGAGGGTGTCAGGGTCACGGGGAGGGAAGGAGCACGCTCAGGTGGGACAGGACATCCTGGGGTGGGTTAGGACATAGAGGGAATTTGATTTATTTTTCTATCTTACCAGGCAAGTGTCTCTGAAAAAAATATCAGGAAAGGACAAAGTCCAGTCATAAAGTTTAAGAGTCAAACAGCAATGACAAAAGTGCTCCAAGCCTTTCATGGATTGCAAACCTGAGTACTTAAAAAGGAGTTTTCAGAGGGAGCTGGAACCAACTCAATAAAGCATGAGAACATTTCTTACTTCAGCAGCCTCAAAACATATATGTGACCCACTTGCCCAGGCTGGTGCAGTCCCGGAGATGACTGACAAGTGCTGCAGGGCAGAGTACTATCAGTGTGGCTTGTGGGGTCAACTTTTCTGAAGAGCTCAGGAACGTGCAGCACTGATATGCCTGCTGGGCTGCAGGGGAAATTATAACCCCAGGGAGTGTGCCATGGGAAGTGTGGCTGTTGGCCAGTCCGCCACCAAAATGAGTGAGGAGCACCTGTTGCCATCCTGGCTTCAGCCCTCCCACTTGCCAAATTTAAGGCATTGACCACAGCCCTCCCTGGGACAGCCCTGGCACTCACATCTCGCAGGTTGAAGGTGATCTCTAAGTTGCTCCAAAAGTTGTCAGAGAAGGCTGGGTACATGTCCAAGACCTCCAGCAGGTCCTCCCGCTGGATCTTGTGCAAGTCGCAGTAGGTCAGGGCCCTCACGTCGGCATTGGACTTCCCTGGGCGGGCGTAGAGGCTGATGGGCTCCCCAAAGATGTCATTCTTCCCTGTGCCAAGAGACAGGTCATTAGGGGGATGTGGGCAACCACCCCAGTTCCAGATGCACTGGACCAGCAGACCTCACTCTGGGGCTTCTGAACAAGGGTATGCCCAGCAACCCTGACTGTGATTGTGGACGCTGGGGATTACACTGATGGGGAGATCAAGCCAGGGCAGCGAGTCATCAGTGACGTGATGAGCCATGCCCTGCTCTCATCACTCCTTTGTGGCTTCTTCCTGACATCTACTGGGGATCCTTCATTCTCTGTCCACTGGTATGGTGACCAGCTGGATGTTGAGGAACAGCTTTCCCTTCTCCAGGACATGGAGAAGTCCTTCGCCCCTCACCTGCTACCCTTTGTCCACTGCTCATCACCCTTCCCCCATCACCCTTTGCTCCTTGCCCATCACCCCTCGCCCTCCCAGAACGAAGGACTTTTCCACCTAAGATGGCCACCACAATGTCTTCCCGGAGGATCTCGATGGAGCCCCGGGAGATGAAGTAGAGTGTGGTGAGGACATCTCCATAGTGCACCAGGGTGTCTCCAGGTGGCGCGTGGGTCGTCTTGAACTTCATGGCCAGGGCACGCAGGCAGCCTTTGCTGGCTCCGCGGAAAGCTTTGCAGTTCTGCAGCAGCGTGCGGTTGAGGTGGAGGCAGATGTCTGCCTGCAGGCAGTCGGGGAAACCCTTCAGCACCTGTGAAGATCGAGGGAGAGATGCCATCAGGCCACCGTGCCTGGGAAGGACCCTCGTGGCAGCCTTGGGAGGCTGTGTGATGCAGTGTGACACGGTGGGGCCAAATGGGGAGCCCTCAAGCCCAGAAAGCCAAAGCTGGGGACACCTGATCTTCTCTTGGTGGACACCTGCC
The DNA here is from genome assembly GCA_024336885.1 of Actenoides hombroni. Taxonomy (NCBI): domain Eukaryota; kingdom Metazoa; phylum Chordata; class Aves; order Coraciiformes; family Alcedinidae; genus Actenoides; species Actenoides hombroni. The sequence continues at coordinate 547,956 of WUAM01000227.1, read as the reverse complement.
TGCCTGTCCCTGGCTTATACCGCGTGTGGCCAGGGACGAGCGCGCTCCCAAGCAGTAAATAATAACAACGATGAGATCAGTCTATTTATACCCACTGGTGGCATCTCCCCCTTTTCATCTTTACGCCCACTAATCTTGGCTGAATGAGAGCATGACGTGGTAACGAGGTGCTGTCCTAATTAAACAGCACCTGCCTGAGTGCCAAGAAGCTGCATCGGCCAGTTGTGCGCAGCAACAGCTAAATATACCCATGGCAAATACCTCGTGGTGAACAAAAGCTCCATCCGAAGGTGATATCAAGGTAAAAGTCACAATCTGGAGAAAGTCGCTGCCACCAATGGCTCGCGGTGCCAGGGTAAAGTCCACCTGGCTTTGGGTTCCTGGGGAGGACAGCAACTGACCACAGGATCCCCCTTGCTCTCTTCTCTCATCCTGCTGGTCGCTAAATCATAGAATCATAGCATGGTGGGGGTTGGAGGGGACCTCTGGAGAGCATCGAGTCCAACCCCCCTGCCAGAGCAGGGTCACCCAGGGCAGCCCACACAGGAACAGATCCAGGTGGCTTTGGAAAGGCTCTAGAGAAGATTACAAAGAGACCTGCCCATCTCAACAAAAATGGAGCTGAAAAAGCTGAATCAATAACAGAATTTACATATTTAATGTCTACTGAAAAAAAACCCCGAGCAATCTGTCTGTGTGCAGCTGGAGTAAGGAGCAGCCTGGGATATGACTCCTGTGAGTGGTGGTCGAGGATAAGCCCTTCAGAGGGGCTCTCCATCCCTTGCGCAGGCAGGGGGAGACGTGCAGTCACAAGGAATAACTGACTGCGGAGTTCTGCAACATTCTAGAATTATAAAGCTGGCTGAAAAAAAAAGATCTTTCAACAATGGTGGTGGTGATGTCGAAATCTTTGCGAGCTGATTGTAATCTTGGTCATCAAGGACTTTCCCAAGGCCCAGCATATCCCAAAGACATCACGAGAGGGCAGCAGAGACAGGGGCTGAGCAGGACCCAGGAGGCAGCTACCTGGAGCAATTCAGACACCCAAATATGAAACCGCAGCGGCGCAAGAAACTGCAGAGGATGCTGCGAGTGCCTGGCCGAGAGCTGGTGTGATGGGAAAACGGGATCTGCCAAAACAAACTAGCATGCTGGGGCATAACCCGGCAAAATGTGCACAGAGATACCTTCAGTATATAAAAAAAACCACGACTGAGTCTCACAGGTGAGAAGTTTTATTGTTCCGGACAGTGCAGGAGAGCAAGCTGAGGTATGTGGTAACATGGATGTAACAGAGGCCACCATCAACCAACATCCAGACCAGACTGGGATGTCCTAAACCAATGCAGCCTCTGAGATTCATAGAATCATAGAATGCCCCGGGTTGGAAGGAATCTCCAAAGGGCACCTCGTCCAACCTCCCTGCAGTGAACAGGGACATCCTCACCTAGATAAGGTTGCTCAGAGCCTCATCAAGCCTGACCTTGAATGTCTCCAGGGATGGGGCCTCCACAACTTCCCTGGGCAACCTGTTCCAGTGTTGCACCACCAATTTCAGACGTGGTGGTTTGAATGAGCCGAATACAAAAAGGACCATTACAACCAGTCTGTTGCACAAAGTCGAGTGTTTCACAGGAAGGTTGGCCCCAGCTTTTATCTGCTGCAACAGCTGCTTTTGGCAGGATGGAAGATGGACAGGACCATCTCCAGCCAAGGGCAGGAATGAAGGACGCTGCCAGGAGCGCACGTCCCTGCTCCACAGCACAGTGCTGTGAGTGCTGTCACGCAGTCAGCCCTCGCCCAGCCCTGTTGTAGCTACTCCCAGGCCTGCACAGGGCCAGCTGAGCTCACAGGGGATGAAGCAGCCTGGCAGGACAGCTTTGGGAGCCCTGTGGTGCCCCGGAGGGATAGTGTGGCTGTGCTACCTCGCAGTCAGCAGAGCAGCGTATCCAGACAGGCTCTGTAGCTGGGACATGCCAGGACCCAGTCCTGCACTCGCATTTCCAGCCCTGCACAGGGCTTGTGGCTTCTGCTAGTAGCTGCCTTTCCTGTGAGGGGAGCCCCTCATACCCCAGCTCTGTGGCCCCAGAAGCCTCCATCCTCATCTGACGTCCCTGGGCCAGAGCCTGTGTCTCACACCTTCCTCTCCCAGAGCTCCCAGTTCCTCTCTCTGCCCATTCCAGAGCCTTCCTGATCCATGATACAGCCCCAGCCTCTTCTTTCCTCATACTACCCCTCCAACCACCTTCTTTCCTTACTGAAATCTCCTTGGGCCACGTCAGCCCACCCCTCCTGCTGCCACAGAGTCCCCCATCCCTGCTTCTGGGCATAGAGTCCTTTGCTCCAGGAGACAACCCTGCTGGTAACATCTCTTGGAAAACAGCATCCAGATGTGTAGTGGGAGCAGCCCTGGGACATTCCTGCCATGTTCCTTGCCTGGGACCAGTCCCTGGGGATTGAGATGGATGCACTACCCTGAACCCAGACCAGCAACTGCTACATATGATCACACTCCTGTACCCAGCAGCGTCCCCAGAAGCCACTGAACTTATTACTATAGATGTGTCCTATAGGACCAAGAGCACTGTGAGATGCTGTGCTCCAAAGGGGCATGGACCCTGCTCCCCGCAGCAGCTTCCTGCGGGACCTATAAACACAGCCGCGTGTTATTCACCCCCTGGCTCACTTCAAGTTGGTGTCTCAGGGTCATAATAGAGAAAATATTAAAAATGGGTTTTCGTTGCACTGTCTCACCTCAGCACGATGAGCTGCACCACTCCATTGCGCAACTGGGTGTCTGGAAAGGGGGAGCCTGGAAAGATCACTGTAAATCAGACTTGGGAAGAAGACGCGAATCAGAGGAAATAAGGAATCGATAAACCAGTGAGCGATCTATCGAAGACATACCCAGGTCTGTGCCTCTTCTTGCCTCACAGCATTAGAGAGCCACTCAACAGAGCTCAAAGACATGAAGTTGCGAAGGGATTTGTGTTCACTCACACTGCACACCGAGCACACCTTTCCCTGGGAACCAGTTTTCCCTCCCTTCCTTCCTCCAGCTCAGGAGAGTTTTCCAACTCCCCCTCACTTTTTTTGGCCTGTTTGTGGCCGTGTGTCTGGACAGCCGCAGGGAAGGGCCCATCTTTATTGACGTCACCCTAAAAAGTAGTTGAAATGATGTCAGGTTTGTTAAAAAGAGGCACATGTGGCAGAGAGGCTCTGTGTGTCCTCAGAGGCCACCACCAGCACATGTCACCAGTGGCCCAACAACACCAACTGCCATTGTGGCCACACAGTACGCGCACTGGCTCTGGGATGGTGCTGGGGGTGACAGGGAGGGACCCGCTGGCACCACAGCAGTGATGGGACCCTAAGGGACACAGTGGGGACCCAGGGTGAGCATCAGTGACTGGTGACCATGGGGTATGCCATGGTGGCCAAGGACTATGGTGGCATCTTGAGGTATGTAGGGGAAAGGGGGACATGGCAGGGCCCTGAGGTACATGAGGTAACCTGGGAATGTGGCAGGGCCATGACATACACTGGGTTGGACAGGGGGGCAGAGCATTGCCCTGAGACATGTGGGGTCACCTGGGAACATGGTGGGGCCCTGAGGCACATGGAGGACAAGGGGACATGGTGGGGACACTGAGGCTCATGGAGAACAAGGGGACATGGTGGGGCACTGAGGCTCATGGAGAACAAGGGGACATGGTGGGGACACTGAGGCTCATGGAGAACAAGGGGACATGGTGGGGCACTGAGGCTCACAGAAAACAAGGGAACACGGTGGGGCACTGAGGCACATGGAGGAAAGGGGACATGGGAGGGACATGGGGGGGCACAGGGGGAAGGAGTCGTGGTGGGGCACCGCGGCACACACATGGGGAGATGGTGGGGCCCAGAGGCTCATGGGGGACATAGGGACATGTTGGGGCCCTGAAGCACATGGAGTACATGAGGACATGGCGGGGACGCGGCAGGGCCCCGGGGCA
>WUAM01000227.1:445765-456438 GCA_024336885.1 Actenoides hombroni | reverse complement strand
GACGCCGCGGCGGTTGGGCTGTGCCACCGCAGCACCCTGCTCCAGGAGGAGCCGGCACACCTCCAGCTTCCCGCGCCCGGCTGCCGCCGTCAGAGCTGGAGGAGAGAGAAAAAAGCAGTGAAGGGAAAGAGCCACACTCCCCACAGAGATTTTTTCCTACCTGGGGATAGGTCTTTCTGAAATGCCAAATGTATCTCGCAACAAGGAAAACAAACAAAGAAAATGAGTTGGAGCCATTCCGTTCTAGCTCTTACTTGTCATTTCAGTTTACTTCAAAGGTCAACTCTTCCATGAAAAGATCTTGGAAGGGAGTGGGACAATCATCTTTTATTATTGTCTGTGACTTGCAGTGAAATGGGGTGAGAACTGCAACAAGCCTAAAATAATCTACAGGTGCGTACGACAGAGGTTCAAGGTGTTGCTGCAAAGAAACGTGGAGCCTTGTCACATGAAACCTTCACCAGTTCTCCTTCTGCCTCCTGCAGGTTTCCCTGCTGCAAAAGCCACAGGCTGAAAGACTGAGCGTGTCTTAGTAAGGTAACCATGTCCAGAGAAAACAGGTCTTTAGGTATGCGCAGCCTTGACAAGACCTTCTGCAACCTGTCCTTGACTCAAGCCACCACGACTCCAAGAGAGCAAGCGAGGGATTATGCCGGAAGCACTGCGGGGTCACTGCCAGCCACTGGATGGGTGGCAGTCAGATGTGTGGCTTTTCTCTGTCCAGACAAGCACAGAGCAGCAGAATACCAATGGAGGATTTCAATATTTAATATCCCACTTTAGCCTGTAGACCTTTGAAACCAGTGGTATGAATAGGTTCATCCATTCTCCAAGAATAATGCCAATTCTGGGCTTTGTTTCTGGCCAGGCCTGACCCTATCAGCAAGGGTCTTCGTGAAACTCCAAATTCTCTCACATTTCCAGTACTACAGATGCTCACAACGTTCCAGATGGGTAGAAGTAACACCCGACAGCTCCATCCACAACAAAATGCGTCCTGGTAACTCAGAATGGTTGGGTTAGAAAAGATACGTTCAACCTGAAAATAGTTCCAAGGGCAAGGACCTGCCTTTGACTTGTCTCTGGTGTTAATTTTAGACTTTCTGGTTCCTCCCTCCTCTCCCTAACTTTCTGTGAACTTCAGCACAGTGTCTCCAGCTCGATGCTCTGTTGCTTCTAGTAGGAGTTTGAGCAGAAGGTGGGAGTCTATTTCTAACTGACGTCGCTTGTTTTTTTTTCTTTGAAGTACATTTCTGTGGGACAGCTGATTACGAGGTGTTGATGGGTTTCCAACTGCAACACTGTTAATGTTGGGGGATTTAATTAATTCCCTATTCTGTTCCACATTAGGGTTGAGTTTTCTTCTCTTGGGGCTGAGAGACACCAAGAGTTAAAAGAAAAATCATCTCGCTGCCACAAGCAGAACATACTGCAAAATCTATAATCAGATCCATGTGGGTTTTAAACGTAAGCTACAAATATAGAAGGAGGACTGTGTGTAATGTGCATGGCAGAGGGATCAGAACGCACGGCTTTCGGGTTCTATTTCTAAACCTGCCTGCACTTTGAACTGTTGCAGGTTAAATTGAGGTGTTTCACGTCAAAATGACTTATGTTTGCAACACTGAAAATACTGTAAATCACCTCAGTGCTTGGTGTTCACCAAGAAATGTTCCCTGGAAAAGACTCCACTGAAGCAGGATGATTTGATCCATGGCCGTTCCCTTCTCTGCTCTGCAACCCACCCTACCTGGACTGACTTGTCTTTTTGGTACTCACTTCCTCAGGGTCAAAGCAACTGGTGTGGATATGGAGCTCCAGTCTGTCCTTTGCAGTTCCAACTCAAGGGAAGCTCAAAAGCTTCCATGCTACTGAGCAGTCAGACTTTGCTGCTTCAGGAAAGTTCCACACCGATGACCTGAATTTGCTGCCTGCTGCTGAGAGAAGCCTATTTCAAGGTCATCTTGTGTAACCCACAGATACCTGAGCATCTATCCTCAGAAAGGGAGAAGCTCTCCAAGGGATGAAAGGAGCTCAATCCAGCTGGACCCTAGGAAAGCAACTCACTCAGGTAAGCCCAGAGGCCAGCAGTGCCCATGCTCTGAACAGAAGGTTGGTCCAGAAAACCCCCTGTGGTCCCTCCAGCTGCAGTGAGCTGGGCAGTCTGATGCTCCTCTGAATACAGGTGCCTCACCCCTCCATCGCCAGCCTTCTAACCACGGCAGCTTTTGCCATCCCCAAGCTCCAGCTCTACTGCTGGTCACCTCAAGCCCAGAACTGTGGCTCTTGTCCAACTGTTCAAGCTTAAAAGCTCAATTAAACTACTTCAGGAGAAATTCTAGAAGTACCTGCTTATTTAAGCCTTTTAGCACTCCTTAGGTGGACTTACCAACCTGTTTCTGACATCACCAACATGCCTTACAGCAGCTGCTAGTCTCCAAAAGACCCACAAGACAAGGTAAGGCTGTGCCTGGGTGTTGAAAGGAGACTGGAAAAGCCACGGAAAGGTGATGAGAGGAAATGAAAGAAATGGAAATAGTTTTGTTTGAAGTTTTACTGTCAGCCAGAGAGCTCCCGTGGACCAGCACAAACAAGGTGAGTCCACCAAGCTCAGACAAGGAGCAGCGACCAGGATCCTGGGCTGGAAAACAGGAACGTTCATTTTGCAGCTTTTTCCTTTGCAGCTTTTCCATTTTGCAGCTTTTCCATGAGGACTCAGTGCCAGGAGAACACCTCACCATGTGATAACAAAGCCTTGGCATAAACACCACAGAGCAGTTGCTGCATTTCTCAAAGACAGCTCAAACAAAACCTGAGGGAGGTTGCAGGTGTGGCCATGCCCCCCTCTACCAGCCACACCAAGGATCTGCAACAGCACATTCTGCGTGTCTGTTTTCTTAGGAAAAAACACCTTTTACCTAGAGAAGGAATCATTAAATTGCTCCTATATGGCGCATGGAGCTGCTTCACAGACTGGCAGCAAGACAAATGCAGTTCAACAAAGTTGTCCTTTGCACCTCCAACTCTGATGGGAGTTATTAAAAGTGACTCAGATACTTTTGTGCTGGGTTTTGACATCGGTCTTGTCCCAGGGGGAAATATTCCATCTGGAGCTGGCTGTAGTGTGCTGTCAGCAATTCCTAAACTTATGACGTAACTTGGCACTGCCATTTGGATGATATCAGGCTGATATTGCTAAGCCAGCCAGTCAGCTCTGCTATGCAGAAGATTAGACACACCAGCAACAAGTACTGAAAAACAGACAAGACATGATGCAGATTTTTAGAGCAGATTGCTATTTTGAGATGGAAGCCAGCGTTTCGCTTCAGATTTATCTAAACGTGCTATTTACTTGTGGGAATATAATAAAATGATGTGAAAAGGAGTCTTGAGATCCATGTAAACTTGTCCTGCCTGTGACAGGATACAAGACTGCTGAATCTGGTGGCTGGCTCCTTTTTGCTCATTTTCGCATCTTACGTATCACCAGTTTTGATGGGATAAGAGGGTATTCTTTTGAGATGGCTCCTCAATTTGTGTGCAATTTGTGAGTCACAAATCCAGGTTCCAAACTATCGTGGTTACTCAGAACCCTTCCCTCAGACAGAGAAACTCCCAGATGTCTGTGTGAGTCCAGCTCTTGGCATTGTTGAGGAGAGAGGTATGGGGAGGGAGGACAAAGGAGATAGAAAAGGTTCCTGCTGAAGAGGCCTCAAGTCAATGGGCAGGGTAAGAAAGAGAAGAGCTGGATGTTGTCAGGGAGAAGAGAGCAGTGCTCAGCTTTCAGACCGGAGAGCACGGCTGAGCAGGATGGTGTGACCTGCAAAGGTAGAGCTCCAGGGACGGGGGGGTTAGACACCAGTTCACCAAATGTCCATGTCTTTGTACGAGGCTTTGCCAGATTCATCCTGGAACTATCTTAACTCAGGGAGCGTATCTGTAGTATCTGATGTCACCCATGAGGTTACATTGCAGGGAGACATCTTAGTGGCTTTTGATCAAACTCTGAAGGCAGCTGGATCACCATACTGTTTACAAGATAGCCCTCAGGACCTGAACACCAAAGAACACTTTGGATGAGCTGCCTCTGGTCACCACTGTGAACTCACCAATATCAAAACTGTTCTCCTATTACCAATGTCAGGTCATTTCATTTGACTAATTCCATATCCCATTTCTTTTTTTTTTTTTCATGACACCCTTTGAAGGAGCTCACTCCTTCCCTAATGCCACACGAGTGGCCCAGAGCAGCCCAGCCACCCACCAGGCTCTCTGCAGGGACAACTCATCCCTCTTTGTCCTTTAAAGCTCAGGGGCAACACTTTCTGAGAGACTCTGTTCGCTACAAAGCTCTAATAAAGCTTAATTTTCTAAGGCACAGCGTATGAATCAGCTCAAAATATGACCCAGCTTTTTCCTGACCCTCTTCCAACCAGAAATGACCTGCGCAAAGACGAAGCCACACATCAGCCACTGTCTGTACCCTTGGCTCGTGTCATTTTTAAGCAAAGCTGACAGAATCAAAATCAGTGCTCCGTTACCCAGACAGGAACATTACCTTGGTGTATTAACTTGACAGGAACATTACCCAGTGATGCAAGTAGATTAGTGAGTTGAGTACAAAAGACAGCAGATAATATCTACGAGGTCATTGGAGTTAAAAGCCAACAACTCCAGGTTTGAACGTCTCCAGAAAGGGAGAGGACAGTGAGTTTGATACCTGTGGAGTGGAAGGGGTGAATGGCTGCTTTTGTTTCATTAGAAGTTAGGGAAGCGGGGCTTCTGTATCACACTCATCAATGCAAAAATACAGTATTGCAGAAAAGGACATCTGTTTAATTAACCAGGTGCTAAAAAATAAGAATTAGTTTTCAGAAAATCAGTGGATAATTTAACAGTCATGGAGCTGCTGCATGTAACAGGGAAGGGGAGAGACCGACAGGGAGATGTTTTGGATAAATCTGCTCCATATCCAAAGAGAAAGAGCAGAACTTTGTGTCCATCTCACTTAATGTGAGATGTTGCAGAGAAACGAGCGACCTGGTTGTGAGAGATGCTCCGTGGCTGCGTGCTTCTGGAGCTGCAGAAGCTGAGGATGTTCAAACCCCAAACTTCTCTGTTTCTCTTGAGCCGAATGCAAGCTCCACCTTGGCACCTGTAAATCACCTGAGAGCAAATTGGAGGAACTGATCCTCCTCCCTTCATCTAACCACAGCCAGGGATCAGGGATGCGTCAGGCGAGGGGGGCCCATAAATAAAAACATGAACATGCAAGAAGCAGCTACAGGATCTGCAGAAATCACCTGTCTCTCCCCAAAGGCTGTCGAAGCTGTTGATTTGTGCTCGCTCCACCTCCTCTTCATCTTTTTCTGGAAGATCGAGCAGGTAGGAGACAATCTAAAACCAAACAACATGTCAGCACATGAACTTGGATGTGTTCTCTATAAACAGCTCACATCTCAGCACGGGCTGCTCTGAATACACAGAGGAAAAGGAACAGTCTCTGCCTGGCATCCTGAGCTCAAGGAAATATTCTTCCAGAGATCAACTGCTGAACCTACAAGCCAAAAAAAACCCCAAATCCCAAGCGTCTTGGCATGACCACCCATGATGAACCTTTGTAGCACCAGTTCCTTCTAACTGTGCCTGTCCTGCTGCAGATGACCCAGCGCGTGCAGTGGATGCTCCTTTGTCTTCCCTGACCAGTGAGGAAACACCAGGGTGTCCACCTGTATCAGCTCTCACCTGGTGGGGTGCAGCGAGTACAACCATCCCCTGTGAACGCTGGGGAAACTGAGTCATGGGTGAATGATGTAATGGTGCAGTGATAATCATTAGCCTCTTCGTTATCTTAAGCTCCAGCCAAGATGAAGCTACATCCAGAAACTATTAGTTCCCTTCTAGCAAACGGTGTTTTTAAGCACTGTTAAGAAGACTTCCACTATGGTTTTCTTCCAGCTGTGGATGCTTCAAACCCCAGAGAAGCAAATTAACTTCTTTAAAGGGTAAATTAAAGGATTTAATTGACTGAAAACCAGCAGAAAATTTCAGTGTTTGGATCGTATGATGCAAGAGGCTAAGCAAATGGATTAACATTTTTCTCATTCTGGGAGAAACAATTATCTGCTGGGGTCTGGGCAACAAGCAGTGTTTTTTGAGTACCTGGGAGGAAGCTGTGCCTGCTCTGCTGCCTGTGGGCACACACTGAGAGAGGCACCGGTGCAGAGGAACAGGGATTTCAGTGGCAAGTGCCATTTTCCTGTGTCCTGCCAGTGATGTTGTAGTGCTAAACAGGACACTGGGAATGACAGTGGCACAAGGGAAACCAGAAACCCAGGAGAGTGCCTACGTGAAAGATGCTCTTGAAGTGATTTCCATGATCCTTCCACTGGAGATGCCTTGCTTGTAGGCTGCTGCCTCACTGGGACAGTGTGAGCCTGGTGTCACCAACCCTCCTTGTCCTCAGCTGACCTCCCAGCTGGATTCTGTCCTCCTCAGTGGATCTTGTGTTGCCTGACTAAAGCCTAAAGCTAAGCCTGGAGTGGTTACACTAGGGGAGAATCACAGCAAGGACTCCAGTGTGGCTCCACCAGTGATTAAGATCACTTTATAAACATGCTAATTATTTTTTTTTTACCATTAATGGTGGAGATAAAGAGCAAATTAACCACCACCTTGCATCTCCTCTGACTGCAAGCACCTCAGAACAGGGAGCTGCAGTATTTTCTCTAAGCAGCCATGGACCTTTCGTAGAATCATAGAATCATTCAGATTGGAAAAGACCTTTAAGATCATCTTCAGGTCCAACCATTAGGTTACAAAAAGAGATATTTACTTATGGTACAAAAGAATTATTAAACAATCCCAAAACTCTTTTCTATACATTTTAAAGGTGACTGCTATTATCTGGGGGGGGGAATTCCCATTTAAAAAGTTCTGTGCCCCATTACAAATTGTGTCCTCAGCATGCAGATCTTTAGGGTTTGGAAGTCACATCTGCTTTGAATCTGTCCAACTCACGGTCGCTTAGCTAATCAGAATTCCCCAGCTTTAATTAGCTCCTGTGATCTGTGCACATCACCAAGGTTTTCATGGATGATGCTTAACAAAAGCAAAATCAAAACTCCTGTAAATGAGAGGAGCTCAATTTAGCAGAGAAATCAACCAGTACAAAAAATCCTCAAAGATACTACTTGGTAGGAAAATGTACATCATTTTCCACATCATAAATCTTTATCAGGGTGATAGAAGAAAAGCTCTTTGGCTCTTCTCAGCCCTTAGCATACAGTCCAAAGCTACATGGGCTCGTGCTCCCCTAAAAGCGCCGGAGAGGCGGCGTAAGCAAGACGTTGTTTATCCACCCTTGATTAAGGGTTTATTCCAACAACTTAAAGGCTTGTTACGCTTCCTCTCTTGGACACCTGCCCAGACCACGGGGGTTGCCAAGGGATCTGAGAACCCTGCTGCCTGGGATGGGGAAGAAGAGTAGGACAAAGGTACCGACTCCACCTCCGAGACTCTCTTTGGTCAATTTTTTGGCCAGGAAACGCAATCAGCCCTTGGTTTCCCACCCGCAGAGGCAGTGGTGTGCTGGCAGGTCCTACCTCGGTGTAGCCCATGCTGGCGGCAGCGATCAGAGCTTGCTGGATGGCGTGGCTCTTCTTGAACACGCCCTGCTGCTGCCCAGCCATGGTCCAGTCACATTGGATCAAGAACTTCACCACCTCCAAGTGGCCTCTGAGAGCAGCGTGAACCAGAGCGCACTGACCGTTTTTATCCAAATGATCCACCTGGAAAAGAGATGATAAAATACAACTAAAGCAAATCCTGGGCAAAATGGCTTTGCTTCTGCAGAATTACCAGCCCTGGTTTCAAAATAATGCCACGAGTACAAAATGTGTATTTTTTTCTGGTAAACTATCCCTTCCACGACCAGATAACAACCATTCCCAAAGCAGCTCTGCCCCAGGCTTAGCCATCCTCTTGGCCACAAGTGTTTGCTTTGGGTAAGTTTACCATTCTTTTTAGCTTTCTTCAGTTTTTTTCAGCCTCAAAGGCTGCACAAGCATTTTCCCCTTTTGTCCTGAAGCACAGCAACCACGTTTCCTTGCAGATTAAAATCACACTGATATCATCTCCTTCATCCAACTCCATGGCAGCAAAAGCAGCTTGTTTTCCAGATACCATTTCTTTTGAGAGACACAGAAGCTCCTCAGCCTGCAGCCGAACGCACAGCACGAACCCAATGCAGGCAGAAGTCAATAGGAAACTGAGATCGCTCTTGGCAGCCGAGTAGGGGCTGATTTGGTTGGGTTTTAAGGACAGGGCATTGTTTTCACTCACTGCCCCAATATATCTGCTGGGATTTCTAGGTCCTATCCCAATACCAGCAACTTGGAGGAAACAGGGCAGGCAGATCAGCTGCCCTCCTCTTGCTGGTTAACCCCTTCAGTGCTCTGCAACATATTCTTTCTCATTTCTCATATTATAAATTTGAAAAAATAATTATTATATTAATATATTCTCCTAATATAATTATAGATATATAATACAGATGAAAGTGTTCTCATAATACATTATTATGATGAATATTTTAATATTTCTTATTTCTCAACTTAAGCAGCAATCAGTGCCTCAGTTTTCTGTGCCACAATCAAGCATCTCAGATGGTTTGGGGGTATTTCCTTATTATGGTCAGGGCATCTGAGTGGCAAGACTTTTGCAATGCACTGTGTAGACTAAATATTCCTGTTCTGGGAGACAGAAATCAGTGCGTGTCAGGAAGTCACCCAACTCTCTCCCAGTGTCCCAACAAAAGCAGACTTTTTTTTTTCCTTCATACTGTCCTTGTGTTATTGCAAAACACAGCAAGATCTAAATGGATCCCTCAGCCATACTGACTTTCATAACAAAACTATACGAACCCATAGTTTGCTTTTTTGAAGTGAAGTTAAACATATAGAGAAACCACAAATTGTTTCCAGGAGGCTCCACTTCAAAAATCAGCACAATTTGCTTCTTCAACAACATATTTGAACTTGACTCACTATATACAATTAAAACTCCAAAGACTCACCACAAAACTAAACAAAGGAGATTTTTCCAGGACAAGTCGGACAGAAGTTTTTGGAAAATGTGTCTCAAGGAGATATTTAAAGAACCTCCACCCCTGCCCCGTGTTGCACTAGCAACATTGCATTTTAACCTCTTGAGGTTCAAGGACTCCTCCAGAACATCCTTCCCCAGCCTGTGGGTGCAGTGTGATTAGGTCCTTCCTACACCAGACCTGAATTCCAGAGTGCTAATTCCAGCCTCCCAGCAGTGACTTTGCTTTTGTGTCAATGTGAGCTTTTCAAAGCCGCTGCGTTTTAGCAGAGAAGCCAACTCTGCGCAGCAGTGTCTTGGCTTCATCTTCTGGAGGCCAGTCTTCAGTGAGCTTGTGCCCTGCTCTGCATCAACATGGAATGCTTCAAATCAGCTTTTAGAGGAATGTGGTCACTTTACCTTGGCCCGTTTCTTGCACAGCAGCACAACGATGCTCAGAAATCCAGCAGCAGCCGCGTAGCCAAGGGGGGTCAGGCCACTTTCCGAAGCGGCGTCTACATTGGCCCCAAACTCTAAGAGCAAAGCCACCATCTCCGTGTAACCCAGGTGAGATTGGACACACAAAATAGGGGCGTTGTTCAGAACTTCGGTCCGGTAATTCACGTTGGCACCTCCTAAAATCAGCAACCGACTGACCTGCACAGGGACAGAGGAGCTCCCGTTAGCCAAGTCTCACTGCGATTAAAAGGAGATCCCTGCTGAATGCAGAAGAGCTGAGGGATCATCCCAGATGGTAACAAAACCCCAGCTCAGCTGATGGCGTCTCCCCAGCTCAGGATGAACACCCAGTGAGCTGCTCAGCACTGCCTGGGTAGGGCCAGCCATGGGTGGGCAGCTGCAGCCAACACTCTGTGCACAGTTACTGTGCATCGCTGGGAGCTTCTTGTGAGAGCTCTGAACCACCCCAGCTCTCCTCCTCCCGTACCTTTATGTTTGGAGTGTAGAGGTTTCTCAGAGAAGCCAAAGCCATCGAAAGACCTTCAGTACTGTAGGAGATCCAAAGCCCTTGCAGGATGGAGGAAGATACACCAACTTTTTTACTCAGACCCTAAAAAAGAAAAGATGACTTAGATCCAAGCTTGAAAATAAGCTCAGTTACACTGGGCAGAGCCTCCTGGGTCTTTGGTCTTCAAAGAGTTTCAAGACACTAACAGCTATACACAAGACACTGTGACAATTTCCACATCCAACCTTTGCAGTGAATTAATAAGCTTCTAGGAATTAACTTCCAAAGGTGCTGAAGCCATCTCCAAGGTCTAGGAGAGGCAGGATTAAACCGTGCACAACCTGAATCCACTCAACACCCTCAGAAAATGTCATGCTAAGGAGCATAAAATGCTTTTTCTTTTTTAATAAAGGACACATTATTTTGGTAGAACTGGTTCACAAAGTTTCACCTTCTTATTCACATGGTTAAACTAATCTGCTCACAATAAGATGAATTAAGGAAGACTCAACCACAGCCTGGACCAATATTCCCCCATCTCATACCACACCAGAAGGCTGTGCTGCCATTCAGTGAGACCTGGACAGGCTGGAGAGTTGGGCAGGGAGAAATCAAATGAAAT